>JACCPG010007272.1:0-175603 GCA_016069955.1 Drepana arcuata
GAAAATGCAGTCGTATTGTATCTATTAACATTGTAAGAAACGATTATGTGTTAGTGCTATCTATTAATATTGTAGCAATTTAAAGTGTTGCATTGTATCAAAGCGTTTTATGTACTTTGTTATTAATATTTGTACCTTGGTCTTGGATGTCCTATGTATTTAAGTATTTATCTATCTATATAAGTAAATATATCGTAATCTAGTTACCATAACACAAGCTTTGCTTAATTTGGGACTAGGTCAATTTGTGTGGAATTGTCCCAGGTGTTTATTATTATTATTATTTACTTGTGGACCCTATAGATGTGCCCTTATAACCTTAGCTTACGTATTTCGTCTTTGTTTAAAAGTACACTTAAATCAGATAACTAATAGAATAGGAGCAGGAACCGAGTGTCGCGATTTTCGGTTTAATTGGCTGTTGTGGCTGGCGCGTGGTGGCGGAGACGACCACCAACTATGTGTAGCTTATACTTATGTGGTTTATCACCTATACACACTAGAGGCCATCCAGTAGAGCATAATTTTATATTTTAGGATTGGATGTTAATAGATGGAGATTAGATTTTTTCTTTCATAATTCTTATTCCTCCCTACGTAAAAGGGAACAAATGTTAAAAAGCAAACCGGGGAGTTTGTTTCGCCGCTTCTTCTCCTGGCAGGTATTTTTTCTTGAAAACGGTGGTAACTTTGGTAACTTTAGTTTATATTAAATATGTGACGTTCAATAAGTTTTCCCTGTGTCCCTTACGTTGAAAAAGACTAGATTCAGAATGATAATGTTACTATGTGTAGTCTCTTTTTTCTTCTTCTTATTTGTAAGCATTATTATATACCTAAAAATAGTTTCCTGCACACCTCCACATACATTTTAACTGTGCCTAATTTTATATTCGTCCGTCCGCATTATTTTCGTAAAAGGGTGTTTATAAGCCATATTGTAATCAAAATATATCGTTAATCAATACGTTGATAGTCATAATAAGATGCCATTTATGCCAGAAGTGTTCATTATTTTAAGACCAAATTTGGTAAATGGATATAAAGTGAAATAGTAGCTTTTGTATACCTTATAGCACGATCTTCAGGAACAAATACGGACAATGTATCCATTTAACTTATTTATGCCATGCGTATCACACCAGCTTTAAAGGGAGAATAGCCTGTTGTCAATATAAATCGAATCCACAATGGCGTACCTATTGATTGGTCGTTATTGTAATGTGAGGGCACATTCACTCCGTAATATTATAATAAGTACAGTAGATACATATACTAAAGCACCAGCCCAAACTCTATACAACGCAGTGAGCTCACGTATATCCTTAAATTGGTTTTCAGGGACAATTTACTAACAATAACCTAAGGTGTGGACTTGTAGAAATTGCATTAATATTCCCTCTTATTAATTTATTTAATATAGTAAATTTTATTATTTGAATAAAAATTAATTTCTTTTTTATTGTTATCTTAATTATAGGATATAAAAAAATTATGTAATAAATTTTATAAAAATAAAAAAGGAACTCATTATATTATTTACATTAAAAAAAATAATGTTAACTATATACTAATAGTATATACTAATAACATTTAGAAGCGAGAATTCAACAAAACTGTATCTTGCCTGTGTAGTTTGCCATTATCATGTCATAATAATTTCTAACATACGTATGGTAGGTGTTATCTTAGTTTTGTTGGGATGCTATTTTATTGGCGTACTTTACTCATAACAACAACAACAAAATACTAGTTTTTGTAAAAGGGTGTGCTTGTTAGGTCAGTGCGCCCAAGCGATTCCTTTGGAGTTGCAAGTCTAAGGTCGATGGTAACCGCTTACGATCAGGCGGACCGCATGCTTGTTGCCAACTTAGAGGTATAAAAAAAGCAGCGAAAGCAAAGATTTATAGAGAACATTACATTATAATGATTTATAATATAGCTAGTTATTATACATATGGTAAATAGTATTTTATGCTCTTATATTAAACATAACATGCTAGATTTGTCCCGCTGTTTCCCCCGCGTAAAATTTGATTTAATTGGTATTTTTTCTGGAATAAATCACATGTATTTATCCGTCTGTTAATGTATCTCCGTGCCTAATTTCATCCCATTCTGTTCAGAGGTACAAACATCCACAAAAATCTTTCGTATTTAAATATTAATATTAGTAGGATAGGTCGAATGCAGACTATATGTAAATAGTAGAGAAGTAGAATAATTTCGGTATCTCCAGTTGGATGTAGTGTAGGGTGCCGCTGTGCGCTAAAAACGTGGTTAAAAAGTGGGACCTTACTTGTTTATCTGCGCCGCGGTTGCAATCTCAATAAACCAATTTGCGACGGGTCGATGTTGGCGATACTGTGACGCTACTTTATAGCCTTTTGTTTCAGCCGTCCAGGACTACGGCCGGCCCTTCTAAGGCATGCCTTTTAATGGTTATTTACTTCAGCTCTGAGCTATCGGCGATTTGATGTAGAGGTTGTTAATTCCGACATAATAATGCGCGCTACATACCTACCAATGTCACTCTGTTCATTCTTAATAAAGATACGGTAGCTGATGGCTAGTTAAGTTGTGCAAATCAGGGTTATTTGACCTTATACTAATATATTAAGAGATAAAGCTTTTGTTTGGTTATTTGAACGCGCTTATGATGAAGTCAAAATTATTCATTAGAAAAAAACAGCCTTAAATAGCCCGACAATTGGTGGATGTATAGCTGCAATGCTGCAAAGAATTGTGTAGATAAGCTAAGTCTCAGTAAAGTAATGGTTGTCTTCTTCACGGCTTTCCCCTCAAGTTTGTTAAAACACAGACTTGATAGGAATTAGAACACAAGTGTTCATGTGTGTAGTGGTTTTAGCGGCTATAATTTAATGTCTATGTATTTATATCCCTAGGAACCCATGCAATTATATTTTCAATATAGATAAAATTACGTCACTTGGTCTGAACCTAGCAACATGTATGTCGTGATATGAATTACCAACTCGAACAGCATCGAACTAATTTGAAATCCGTTTTTTTCGATTACTACCAATCTGAATAAAAAACATTTGATGAACATTAATGGACTATTAAATTTTTTGTTCACGAAGTCGTATATTATATAGATCTTCGCATATTATAGGGTACCACCTCACTAATACAGGTATTTACGCGTTGAAAAAACGCACGACCAAAAGTTACTTAAGGCAGACGATAATTTGAAGTGCGTTAACGTAATTAGATATGATCTTGATGGATGATGCGAGAAATAATATATTGTAGTTGGACAAGAAGTGTTAGCATCGGTTAATAAATGCAGCGGTTATTGATCCAACAACAGTTAATATCTACAAAAAACAATAGTTAAACCAACTACAGATAACATGACATGACAAATCGTTTATACCAAACCACTTCTGCTTGTTTAATTCTTTGGTCAGATATGAATCGAAAAACTATTCAAAGAAATAGTATATATAATAATAAAAAATATACGATGCATACACATAACATTTAAAATAATTATTGGAATAAGCACCTTCCTTTTAGCTTGCCTTACGTTCTTACGTACAAAATCAATGCGAGTATTTAATTCACACAAGCAGCCAAACGTTGTATTGTAAACTGACAATTAAATACATCGCGTGGAGTCCTTCACGGGGTTGACCGAGACAATAGATTGCCAGTTCTCTCAAGCCCTATAGACCTCGTTCACTTCATCTACATTCGTCAGTCTCTTCATACATGCTCGCCGTTATGAAGAGAGCTTATTATAGCATTCTCGTTCAAGCTAGTTTTACAGTTACAGCTTATTTTACATAATATCTATTTATCGAAGGTACTACGTATTCATATTTCAACCTCAGAAATAAACACAACCGCTATTTTCGCAACGGTGATATGGCGACGTGCTTGATCTTTGTTGTTTGTGACGCTGATATCTTCCAGTAATCAAAATTTAGTACTTATATCTACAAATAATGTTTAAATGTAAAAACATTCCTTGCATGCGAAGAGGTGGTTGAAGTCTTGCTCAACTTTAATTATATTATACGCCCGCCACATGGCGTACGACATAATAAGTAGTGCCGAGGACTTTTCGATTAATTAAATAAAATTGTTATTATAATCAGCTCACATATAGAGTGCCAATTATAAAGAACAAGCGTAGAAGCCTCTAAGTGGATATTACAATGTATATAGCTGTCAAAACTAATTGCTGGCTGTAATCTCGGATTCACGATCACATTTCCTGGTAAGGACCATACCTTGTATGTTTGTCTGATTAAGTTTTTTGCGATTGACATTGAATTATGATGTTTTAAAATTACACATCTTAATCTTGCCAGGCTAATTAAAATAACGTTTTTTTTACCCTAGTTATGAATTGGTTTGGTTAAAATCTAACCAATTTATACGTAGAAAGTAACGAATTGTATGTTATTCAATAAGAATATATTAATAATATGTATTTTTATGCATACCGCTGTATATTACAGTTTATTATAATTCATTTGTTAATTCTCGAAAAGAATAATATATTCAAAATATTTTTCTGGGAAATTTTCATAAGGATCTATTTAAGATAAAATTGTTGAGTGTATTTGTATTCCTACAACTGTGAATCGTTTAAAGTTCTCAACAGGACATGGGAGCCATAGAAAGTATATGTACCTATATCACATTACGTAAAAGTATACACGTATTTATCATACATGTATTCTAGATTTAATTCACTATACTTTATTCTGGAAAATGCATGCTTGTGTTTTTTTTATACTTCCATTTACCACTATAAAAGAGGGAATAACATTGTAAAATATATTATTGTGTTAGCATGTCAAATATGTAAATATTATTATTTTACCGTATTAAACCACCATTTCGCGTGTAGTTTGTAGGAATTTTTGCACTTGACATTCCCGTCGTATTGTCCAGCCCACGCGGTAGAGGTTTAAAGAGCAAATTCATGTTGAACCTCGCGCTGCAGTTGCTAATACTCAATGTGATATTCCCGTTACTGACACTACAGTAGAGCTATATAAAATAACTCCTTCGATCGATCTAACTTATAGACCGTTTATTATTTGGGTCCCTTGTATGATTAAGATGAAAATTATTCAGAATTATAGAATAATTCTAGAATTATGAGCAGAGGCAGACAAGTTGCTGTATTTTAAAATTATTATTATTCAATCACTTTGGTTTTCAAGAGATGATTAATCAACTCCAAGCAAGTAATAATAAGTAAGGCATAACGCGTCGGGTCTTTTTTCTTTTGATAAATGCCCCAATGAAGAGAACTTGGAGTCCCAGACTTATCAATCCTAGGATTTATTGCAACATTGAATAATGGCTCATTATACTCACTTACCACATAGTCTATCGTTATGATAAATTAAGTACCTACTTATTTTGTAGGAGTACACTCTCATAAATATGAAACAGTGGCAGCAGCTATTACTGTTACAAGTACGCTTATCTCCGTTCAGTTTATATATTTGCGTTTGAAGCGCTTGAGAGATAAATCAACAAACAGTCATCCAATTGAGGCCTTCCGTAACATTATATATGTAACTTGATGCTCCGAACATTGTTCTCCAGCGTGGCCATACTGCCGATCTTTATGACACGTTGCGTCGGGACAGATACTGAACTGGATCAAATATTTTATCTGTAGATAGTAAGGCACTATTATTATTGTAAATGGGAAATTTATTCCCTAATATTAAGCATTAACGAGAGTATACCATGACAATCCCACTCAGAGTGCGAGTTGGGTTGAGTTCCTTTTGTAAATATTTGATTCAATTGCACTAAATATGTACGTTGTGTATATTTGCACTGCCTGCGGCTCTTATTGTTATTGCTGTATCATAATGTAACATTCCTGTATAATTTTGCACCGCTTCATGCACTTGTATCAATTTGCTCTTATATCAAAACGCAAATACAATACTGATACAAATAGTACATTTTAGATTTTATCGATGGACCCAACCTTCACAGTCAGGACGAAACGAGACGAGACGTCCATTTTAACAAATATAAATATATTGAAATGTATTTCTATTAGATAGCAAACAATGTCATTCTTAAATATATGTTTCACTCAAAATATCACACAAATAATTATATCTTCACGCCTTGCTCCAAGGGTCGCCGAATGGATAGGCCTGTTTAAATAATTATACCTACCAAGTGAAATGTACCAGCCACTACCACTATAGGACACCTGTTTCCTCTTCGGGTCCCGGCTACGATTTCAGCCCGCGGCATATTGTGTGGTGAACATGTTTTGTTTTGTATACCTATAAACATATATGTTGTACCCCACATACCCACTTTCCGCCAGAGATTTATTTTAGGAGCCAAACCG
Organism: Drepana arcuata; assembly: GCA_016069955.1. NCBI lineage: Eukaryota > Metazoa > Arthropoda > Insecta > Lepidoptera > Drepanidae > Drepana > Drepana arcuata. The sequence goes on from JACCPG010007272.1 coordinate 6,374, forward strand.
ACAGATGGATATTATATATATATATAATATATTTGCATCAACGAAACTCCCCATAAGGGTTAGCGAAGGGGCAGACAGTGGTTTACCAACACTGTATCTTTGCCATAGATTACCTATTTAGGTGCTAGCGTGACAGATGACGAGTTTGTCGCATTTTTTGATTTCTTGAACGCATGCACATTTATTTTCGATGTTTTGCTATCGTATCGGAAAGCTCGTTGTGTGATAATCGCTGTACGTATTATCATATAAAGCTCATTGCAATATTTACAGGTTATTATAATTACAGGTGACTACTACTGATTGATAGGTCATATATTCGTTTTTCTATCGATCCCTTGGCCTTCAAAAAAATACAAATGTGAACTTAAATTCTCAAACTTAATATAGGTACGCTTGCACCACGTGATACGGACGACGTCAATCTCAATTATTTATTCCACACTCCGCAACACATCAAATTAAAGCGTAATTGTTTTCATACGTAATAATTTCTGCGGTGCAGACGACCGTCTCAAAATTATTTATTTTTAAATTAAATTACTCTTGCAGAAGCCATAAAGTGGTTGTCAGTAGTGCAGAAAAAAACTTTTATTTTACCTGGCCTCTATTTTATGATTTTGCAGTGATAATTTATTTGTGGTAATTGAAATTTAAAATTTATACTCCCATCAGTTAACGAAGATTTATTTTACCACAATAAAACTGGATGCAAAAATAATTGAACTCAATGGTTTATAATTATTTTTATTCATTGCGAGGGAGGACTTCAGTGGCCTTATCATGATGTAAGTACTATTACATTATTATTCAAGAGTGTGAAAGATTTATAAATATTAGTTACATCGGTCCCTTAAAAAAATAATTTACTATTTTATTGTTATTGCATTTTATTGTAAGACTCCGCTGAGATACGTCCAGCACATGGAGCTTATTAGTGAACATTACTTGGTACATTACGCTTAAGATCAGTATACCGACATCTTAGACTGAGTGACGTGTGAATTAATCAAGGCACTTAGACTTCCTTAGAAATCTTTAATGTATCTTGTCAGTCTCCAATCACATGCATCAATTGAGCGGCGCACGCGCGCCCTCCGAGGACAACCATTTATTCACCAACTGGTATGGAGTTTGTCCCATTGAAACGTCCTCTTGTGATAAATTGCCCTCAATTTGCATATAAAAGGCAGAAAGAAAAAAGTTTCATCTGCTAACATAGCTTTTCTTCAGCTACTTTATGGTAAAACGATTGCTTCTATTGCCATAAACACCACAAGCGTAGACTGTTAGCCCAAAGAAATGTTAGTGGCTCAAAACTAAAATAATTAGAACCAAAGCAGTGAACAGATCTCCATACTTAAAGGCGCAATATACGCAGTTGATTATCAATAAATTTATACCTAAGACTCTTTTACGAGGCTTATATACGTCTCATAACTTATAGTGGCCGTAATAGGAATAATTTGCTCTCCCTAGATTAGCACTCATGTAGTTTTATTGAAGCGAACTCCCTTTCCGGTTTTAGACGGTGGCTATTGAACTTTCTATCCCTTGAAAGGGAAAACACATAATCAGCTCCACTCTTGCGTAACTCGTTACGTGATGGTACAACTTTTTGTCCCAATATCTATGTAAACGTGTTCTTGCTTATATTAATCCCACGATCCTGGAGCGATGTGAAGTGGAGCTTGCAGTACTTGTAATAGAGTCTTAAATCAATCAATTTGTAGTTGTAATACCAATGGTGGTCAAGATATTTGTGATTGTAATTTTTATGCAGCAGCCCCTGGCGATGGTTTTGCAAAAACTGACATGTACAAATCCCGGGTTGTTGTGTGGGTTCTTGTGCTCACCGAGTTGCTGCTATCAATGCCAGTGGACCGCGACCTCAATGCCTTTAAGTATGCGTAATAGCTTACTTTAAACACTGGTTTTATTATAAAAGTTTAAGGGATAATTGTAACAATGAGTATCGACGCAAACGTACCGCAAATGTTATCTACAGTATAAACATTGCGTAATACTCTAGCTTTATACGAAGCTCGGTCACATAGTTCAGCTGTTTCCAATAGGGCTACGAACATACAGGTAGGAACAAAGGATTGCAAGAAAAAAAACACACTCCGTGAAAGAAAAGATTTGATTATATTATCTAAATCAATGGTATGCATTTCCTTATTAATGCTAGAATGCAGTAGCTAAGCTAAAAACAGAGCATCCAGTCTGGAATGCATAATTATATTATAAACTTTGCCGTTCATATTTGGTAGTTATTTATGGAAATTTCTTCTTCATATTTTGTACATAAATGAGCACATTGTTTCTCTTTTTATCCGTGTTTCGTTATCTTAATGCATAAAACTGAAAGTAGGCACGGAATGGCTACAAGCATTTTATGTTAATATTACGTTTATGCTCTTTATTCTGGTCAGCCCGACGCTTTAGGCTATGCGCGTTCGTCATTCGTTGCCATTGTGAGCGCTGAATAAATATGTATTTTTGTTAGCGTACCACCCAAGGCGGCTCACACAAAGCCACGCTCCTGATTGATCCTTGAAAGGCAGAATTACATTGATCGGTACAGAATACCAGAATCGAAAATGTTTTGCTTTTTTTAAACGCACACATGTAAAGTAGGTACTTATGTTAAATCTTTTCATAATTGAAGGCCTGTCTCATGCAGTATAGTTTCATGCAATCATTTTAATACAATTACTGTGTGTTGTGGATTTATTATTATATAAGGCGAGGTTGAAGTGTAAATTATAATTAATATTACTTATTTGTAGAGGTATCGTATAACATCCCACAATCTTTATACCTAAAGTATATTTAAAACACGTGAACTATTAATTAGTGGATACAATATTACGATGTTAAATAAAATTGAAAATAATAAAATGTTACCGGAACTTACAACTAAAGGAATAAAGCAAACATAATATTTGCCCAGTTTGTCCCGATGGAATGGTGGTACTTTTGTTTGAAGTCAACTAAACAAAAATATAATTTCTGAAGGATAGAAAAGTTTTGAATTTCATTTTATAAAAAACCGTTTAAAAAGGGTTAGGTTAGCACTATTGTTTCTAAAGAATTATTCAAATTAAAAAAAAAATAACTCAATTAAATGCGAAATCTGAGAAATAAAAGTGAAACTGGCAACATTTCATCAATCACCACAGGGTATGGATGTAAATTCTCATCTCGTTACTTATAAGCGCGAATGGTGCCCGAATAGCCTTTCGTAGAAACGTCAATCACAGTCGTTCTTGCCGTACGCTCGCTATAATTGCACGTCATAAATCGTCATTGAACGACATGATGAATGTAAATATGGATGAGGTAGCTAATGAGCCGGGATATTCAAATTTGTGTATTCCAACGTGCGTACGACGTTGGTTAGTTTTGTATCGAGTGTTGAGTAATGAGGTTCTATATAGATTTTTAGGGTTTGGACGAACCTTACTTCCAGGAATAGTTTCTTTAGAAGTGCAAACATTTAGTTTAAATTACTGGTCTTAGAATTAAAATGTAACCATTTGGGATTTTTTTTGTTAACTGGAATGTAATTATTGCGATTATATGAGGCTCTATTGTATATATTTTAAGTTTCATAGAGCACGTTGTAACTCCAGTTCCAAAGTGGGGTTACTCGATTAGATAAGTCCATAGACCACATATAGACCGCAGCCTAATGTTCTACTCTTACTTATAGTAGTAACTATTGTGTGTAGTAGTAGTGTTTTGGAGCAAGTAAGGTTAGTAAGGCTAGGCAAGTAAGATTCCATGATTCTATAGGGAACAGTTGTACTGACAAGAGGAAACCCGTTTGTCGTTATTCCAGTTATATTATGTATTGATCTCAATAAAAGGGTAACAATGCGCCAATTACATTATAGGATTTGTAATTGAAATTGAAATTCCTACGATGAGTAAATAAGAGTTGTTCGCTTCTTATGCTGCTAACATAGCTATCCTCTCATGGTAAGGTACGCAATGGTAACCGCTTATAAACGGTAAACGGTTATTGTAGTTTAAGCGGGCCCTGTTGTTGTTTATCGCTCTTGTAGTATAAGAACACACTGTCTCGGGCTTTGTAATAAGTAAAATCCGTGCCGTAATACGTAAGAGCTGTGGTGGCCGAGTGGTTCGAGCAGTTGCCTGCGACGCAAAGGTCGCACGTTCGAATTCCGACTGTACCAATGAGTTTTTCTGAACTTAAGTACAGTGATTAGTCACACCGCGAGTTTTACGGTGAAGAAAAACATCGAGAGGAAACCTGCATACGTCTGAGAAGAAATTCAAAGGCGTATGTATAGTCGTGCTTGAGTAACGGCGAAGGACTCGCCATCTGTCACGTTGGCACCTAATATACCTCTGGCGGAAAGTGGGTGTGTGGGTATTACCTATACACCTCTGCCTACCCCTTCGGTGACCCTTGTGGGAAGGCGTGAGGAATAAAATCTATGAAATTTTAAATTCTAACAATAGTCATACGAAATAATCGAATCCAGGACTGCTCCTGTGAAGGCAGACTATTTAATCGCTCTGACTTATTAAAAAATAAAAAAACATTTAAATTCTCCATGTTGCGGGAGAAACTATTTGGATTGCCAGCTACATAATTATTACTTTTTTTTCAAACTAGCAGGATCTCGCGGCTCGACCGGCGTGAGGTATAATGGCCTAATGTTACCATTTTGCTGTAAAACTTATACCTATAATTAGACCGCAAAGCCTATGTTATCCCGCAGTTTGTGAGACTTTTTAAGGCCATTGGGTTCCGAAGAACTATATTTTTTATAGGATTGTGCCGCACTTACTGTGAACGTCACTCTGCTTTCACACGGATCGAGTATTATGTCTGATAGCTCGCTATGTTCTTGTCACGCACTGCTCTTGTACTAGTTCTCTATAATGTCAGTAGAGCAGCATTGAGACTGTTATTATTTTTTGTTTCGAAGACAAAAACCATTGCTGTATTTGATATTACATTAGATGGGGTTATGCAATGAAACCCCGTCAAGGGGTCACGCCCGAGAGGTGTGACGTAGATCTCTTTTCGTCAGAAAACTCTCATATGATATACTCGGATTCGTACAAATATTGGCTCAAAAGAAGTTTCTTTCTATCATTTTTTTTTTGTATTGTCTCTCGTAGCGTGAGTTCCGGGAACTTTTGCTACTACACCGGTCAATGGCGAGGCCTAGCCCTCCAGCCAGGCACTTTAGTACTAAGCAACACAGCTAAGGGCACCCCCTGTGGGGTAAGAACCTCGGCTTAGGGCGTTGTTTCTTTCTATCAATTCCATTCGAACTTTATACATTCGATGGAAGCTATTTTGGAAGATGAGTTCGAACAGGAATAATTATGCAACAAAATATAAGTATCTTGTAGTAATAAATAGCGAGCGCTTTATTGACATGTCCTTAAAGGTGTTTTAGCGAGAAAACGAGATTGAAGGAGAAATACGACTCAATATAAGACTATTATCGACCATAAATCAGGACGAGGCTGCTAAATATGCGTCATACTACTCGTTTATAAGTATCTCTCTCATACTTATATTATAAATGGCAGAGTTACTCCCGGTTCTTCCATCTGTCTGTTAGGCTGCTTCGTTTTTACGTCTGAGTCTGAGCCAATTTTGATGAAATTTGGCATAGAGATAGTCGGGACCTTAGAGAACAATAAATAAATAAAAAAGTGATTTTAGGAAACGTTTCTCAAGTTATGGTAGTATATAAGTATACTTATATATAACTTATTAAATTCTTCAAAAAAATGACAAAAAAGGCTTTCGAAGTATTAATTTTATACAGACGAAATCACGTACTATAGCTATTATATATTATAACAAATCCGAAAGTTGGTAGTTATGTGTACATTTTCAATTCCTAATTTCATCGACCATCGGTGAGTAAGATTAACAAACATACAGACCCTGGCATAGGTACTCAAACTTTTGCATCTATAATATTGTGCATTATAAGCCTAAAGCTTTCTTTGTAACGTAAAAGTATTGGCTAGGGTGGTTGGAACAATGAAGATTGCGAGTCCCCGAGGCTAAGCTTAAAACTAAGCTTACCCCTCCTGCATACGCTCAGACGATATGTGTTAGGCTAACACAATAAAGGCAAATTAATCGTTGCCGTTAGTTACACACATTTCTTCCAACATGTATTAAACAATAGATGGCTGGATATTTTATAATAAATAAATGCCTTGGGACAATTCCACACAAATTGACCTAGTCCCAAATTTAGCAAAGCTTGTGTTATGGTAACTAGACAACGATATATTTACTTATATAGATTGATATATACTTAAATACATAGGACATCCAAGACTAAGGTACAAATACTCGTGTTAATCACACAAATATCTGCCCTCAGGGGGATTCGAACCCGCGACCTGAAGTTTCGCATTCAGGAGCTCTAACCACTAGACCAGACGGTCGTCATAATAATTAATATGTTCTAAGAAATACTTCGAAATAATATAATTTTCATACATACTTACAAACATATCATCACGCCAAGTCCCTAACGGGGTATGCAGAGAGTATAGAGCGCGTTCTCTCTAGACTTGCATACCTCTTTCGCTTCGTCCACATTCATCAGCCTCTTCATACATGGTCTCCGGTTTCGAGTACTCTTGACGTGCCCGTCCTTGAGCGTCCGATCGATTTGATCCACATTCTTGCACACACTTTTGCTTTGTATATCTGTTTCGTCAATCTTTCTTCACTCATCCTTTCTATGTGTAACATGCCTTTCTTCATCTTTACAATCACGCCCTCATACACGCCTGTTGATTTACGAATCTCTTCATTGCGGATTCTCTTCAAGTTCGTTACTTCGCACATTTTTCGAAGAGATCACATCTCAACTGCATTCAAGCTATTTTCATACTTCCTCTAACATTCCCAGGATTCGCTGCCATACAATAAAGCAGGCACTAATATTGAATTATATAAAATATAATTTCCCATAAGTGAAATATATATTATAAAATGTGTTAGGTAGTTTTCCAGTTTATCTACTACAAGCAATTAATTCGTTTCTATTTATATCTATATAAGTGCAGATTTGGAGAGTCGTTAACATATTATATAGCGTGCGGTGACCGAATGGTTCGGGTAGATAGCGTTGGAATCCTTGTTGTCTATACCTGGGTTTTTTGATGAGTTTGCACATCATGAGCCTCCCCACAAGGGTAGAGATGTATATTTAGTACCTTCACGCCCACTCTCCGCCAGAGATATATTATAGGTGCCAACGTCCCAACAAAGGGGACAAAACACATGTGAATAGGTGTGAATATATTTAATCACTAGCGTAGTAACACCAGCGTAATATTTTTTTTCATTGTTATTTTTTCAATTATTCATATCTTTCGTATATAGCTAATAATATCTATATCTATACAAACCTTCATTAAATCATTAGATTTAGCATGAAAGATGTATAAACATCCTCACAAACTTTCGCATTTGTAATATTAGTAGTAAATAGTTAAAAGTAAAATAAAGCAATTTTCACGCCGTCATTGCCGCGTACATCTTGGGGAAGTAGCAAAGAGACGCGATAATATGACGTATCTTGACACTTGGCCAGCTGTGCTTTACGTGCTTGGCATGTTCCGAGTGCTAGCAGCAAGTATTGGTTGCATAGCACTGCATTAATCGCGACTGACAGCTCAATTACCTCAGCATGCCGTGGGCTCGGTAAACCACGAATCCACCTTGATTTGTGCAGTGTACATTGCATTACAATAATTTTAAACTCGTCCGTTTTATGTCAGAGGCCCGTCATAAAACCTCGAGCAGGCTTCATTGTGTATTTGCAATAGAGTTTTTTTAAAATGTACTTTTTCTTTATGTTATGTTTTATGCTACTCTTGGGTGTTTTATTAAGATATTATACACATCCAAAGGCTAAGAATACTTTTTTTTATACTTAATGATTAGGAGTGCGTCTGTAACCTTTGTTTTTCTTCGCCATCAGTCACGTTGGTACCTAAATATAGCTCCGGTGAAAAGAAGATGTATCTTTGCCTATCCCTTCGGGGAGCTTTATGTTTATGTTAAATTCGTAACACGGTTGCATTCATTTCTATTATCTACCTATTCTGATCTCTAACCTAAGTGCATTTACATATTACATTAATTAGTATTAGTAGTATTGGTTAGTAAATAAATTGTTTGATAAGCGGCATCTCTGATTAAATGAAGTAACAACAACAGAACTAACTACAAGATGCTAAATTATAACAGTGTTGTTACTATCTGGAAGGGCTGCCTTCATTTTAATGCTTACTTAAAATTGCAGATGGCGTTAGTGTACATCAAATACCTGGAATGCCAATGCATTTGATATAATAAATGAAACTTATTACTATTATATTATATTTGAGAATAAAAATTATTGTATTGATTCATTAGGCATATGTAGGATCCCTAGCGTTGCTATTCTGCAAAACTAAAATTTAACACCAAAATACATAATCGGCACTTTGCAGGAATCTCCTTAATTCACACACTTATGTATAATAATGTATAGGTTCCAACAGTATAATTCCAGAACTAACCAGAGTAAGAGCATTTTGTACCAATTTCGTTTTGAGTTCGAAACGCAATGAAATGCGACGACATAGAGTACGGCTGTGATTTGAAGGCCGACTTAAATTTTCACGGCATTCGAAATTCGAATGGGAACACAAATCGATAACCATCGCTTTGACGGTGGTCAGTTTTAATTTCGCCGAATGCCGTGACCAGCTGTCCGGCGCACTCTTTCATCACAGTTTCAATATAGCGCAGGTTAATTACTCGACATGTATACGGAACTTTCACTCTATATACAGATGTCTGATTTAGGCTTGGTTTTATTAAATTAGTTAGTAGGTAAAGATTACGGGATGCCCAAAATAAAGACGAACAGTTACTCTAACAATATGTTTGTTTGTTTTTTTCTTTATTGTATTTTCATACCATAACTGCCTAATGTAATGGCACAACTACTGTGAGAATGATGAACACGCCTTTCATAGGTACACATCTGATACTAATTGTTATTCTTTTAGTTATAAGCTTTAATGTGCATACTGGGTGGTGTGTCTTTAAATAAATAAATATAGGTAGGGCGCACTGTTAAGCTTTATTGTAAAGACGGAGTAATAATTTAAACAAACATACATTTTTGCTAAGGGTGATTTAAAAAACACGATAGTTTGGACTTTTAATTATAATAACGAATATATATTATGTTTTTAATTTGAAATAATTTCTATAATATTTATAAAATATATATTATTTTTAATCTTAATTTGTGTTATATTTCTAAAATTCTGAAAAAAAATATGATTTCCTGAATTTATGAATCCAACAAATGTAATATACATAACAACAAATAAATCACGATTACTTACCATAAAAACCAGCGGCAAAACAGTAGTAAGTTATTGCAGGCGCAAGCAATAAGTTCGCGGGAATTTTATTACCAAGGCGAGGCAAACTTTCGCATAAATTTTGATAAATCAGTGTAATTAAGTGATGAGGAATATATAAAGGTTAATTTCCCCAGAGATATGGCCGGGGCAATGACAAAGAGATGGAAATCTATCTCCGGAAATAGACCGTACGCCGAGAGAACTTACTCATAATATTCTGCTTGCAGTATTTTTAAGATCTGTCGAATTGCTTTGGGATTAAAGTAACTCTGTAACATGTGCTGGTGCTAATCACTTACTAATCACTTCTTAATCGGTCGTGTTTCATTACATTAAGTTACAAGTAAGCATGATCCTCGCGATTCCATCCACCGTAAATATACACAGATATATATTTGCTAATTGCATCAGAATTTGCCCAATTATTTGCCCATCAAAGAAAAAACAGGTTGTTACTAATATTAGTAGTTATTAGTAGCATAAGATGTCAATGAACTATGATAAATGTGAATATTGTGCCTCCGTCTATGAATCTTTCTAACACCAGCGGCATCATTCGGAGCTAATTGTACAAAAATCTCACACATTTCTTGCTGCTGCAAAAAGCTGACACATGGTATTAGAGATCGCGTTCAAATAAACACAAAACTCTTCAACTTAATTACACAAGATAGATAAAGTACCTTAAAGGTACAGCAATAAATTAGCCAGGCGCCCTTGCGCCCGAGGCTCGAATGTAAAAGTGTTACGAGAAAATAGGGACACTTAATTATGCACAAGCGAAGGCTTCAAATAATTCAAATGTCTGACTAGAGGACGATTCCCTCTTAAATAATTCATAAGGCTTGAGGGCTATGTCACAGCTGCCACAAGCGAGACTTCAAACACATCTACTACAGAGAATACTGTGATGATCAGCCTTTGATTTCACATTAACTACTGCCTAGAGGTCTACTCTCTCTCTGAAAATCCCTTTTTTCATCTATTAATATAGACATTACTAAGTATATATATCTCTAGAACCATATGTTTATACCCGAGTTCATTTGTAACTCAAAGGCTTAATTAAGTTTAAGTAGCGATGCCATTACGGTGAAAATAAACTTTTTACCGACGTAGTTTCTCGGTTCACACAGGCCATGTTATGTGTAGCGACTCGTAAACAGTGTAAAAGCACCTATTTAACTTCTTTGTTATGAATCGGTTGCAGTTTACGCGAATGTGTTGTAGCTCGTAGGAGGAATCGTTAAGAAATTTTATATTTATTAGAAATAACTGAAACTCGTTGTGAATGCCAACATGGTGAATAAAACCTATATATTTGAACTCAGTTTTTTTAGCGCTTCACCTTAGGATAAAATTTGGTGACTAAGTAGGTGATACGTTTTTGTAGATTTTGTATTTAATACTGCTAAAAGCGGTAAGCAAGAATATATGTATATGCTACGTCTAATTTCTGTGTCACCAGCTTAAAGACAAACGGCTTCCGTTCTGACAGTACGCACTCTTCGCATGGATTTCTGGACACCTTACTCATCGTAAGTATACAATATTACCCTATAGTAGTGTACCCTTTGGCTTCATACCATTGCATCTTTCTTAAAATATTCAGGTACTTATACAATTTTAGCCACATTGACACGGTATGAAGCCTACTTAAAATAATCTAGATTGACAATAACACTAGTTACTATAAATACCTCAAGTAGGTACCTACTATGCAGGGCGCCATAATAGACTAAGGATAAAATTGATCGGCAGGTTATATAGATGGGCGATAGAATAATAAACTCACAGAGTCGTGCCAAATACGTCCTGTATAAAACGCGCATGTATGTATAGATAGTGCCATCCACGAAGACGCGCCTATTCTTCTGCATAGTTTATAGTGTAAGTGTGCAACCTTCGACTAATGTTTGTATATTACACACTAGAATTAGTGCACACTACAATTAATAGAGTTGGGTCATACTTCAAGCATCCCGCGACCCCCTCAGCTAGAAATGGGTGGGGCGCGTCTTCGTGGATGGCACTATCTATATCCAGTATAATAAATAAATAAATACCTGGACAATACCACACAAATTGACCTAGTCCCATGTTAAGCAAAGCTTGTGTTATGGTAACTAGACAACGATATATTTACTTATATAGATAGATATATACTTAAATACATAGGACATCCAAGACAAATACTCGTGTCACACAAATATTTGCCCTCAGCGGGATTTGAACCCGCGACGTCGCAAGTTTCGCAGTAAGGAGCTCTAACCACTAGACCAGACGGTCGTCGGTATAATATTGAATTCTAGTTCTTCCTAAGTGTATGACAACACTTGTACGGCTCGCACTCGATCGCATTACTTGTGGAAATTGTTATCAGACTACATCACACCCTGCAGTGAACTGACGAGGACATGATTATTTTTGAATATAGATGCGCAATATCTCAGATTCCTCATGTTTATGGCTATGAATAGGTTATGGTAATACGTACCGGGAATTCGGATATGGTTTCCAGCCTTGTTTTATTATTTCATGGTCGTGTTTATTCTGTATCCATGGATAGCACAACAATGCCGTGGGAGTCGATTAAGTGTAATAATAAGATTAAGTAACATGCAATATCAAAATTGTAAGCCCCGGTATGTTAGTGAGTTTTTATCTAACTTAAGCACATTGAGTTGTCAAATCACGAGCCTTACGGCAAAGGAAAACATAGTGTGTTACGCAATCTGCATAAGTCTAAAAAAAAATCACGTAACTGTTAATATATTTTCTTCTATCTTTCATGTTTGCATCTGTATATATCTCATCATAGGTGTTCACTCTCGCTATCCCTCGGAGACCCTTGCGGGTAACCTAAAGATTGAATAAAATCAAAAGATGTCATAAGGTAAAACTACGCAAATACTTTACGTACGTACACAAGAACGAACTTCGTAAAAGATTGTGCTGCACACAAGTTACTAAGGATTTTAGGACTGCATAGTGAAACATGTCGTTATCAACTTTTATCTTTTTCATTCAACAATTATCACTTATATTCCTATGTGTAATTTGTAACTATTTTCGCACATAGAAAGATCGGAATATAATGGCATTTGGACTCCGGGCAATATTCGACGTTGTATAATATTTGTGACAATTTCTCATTCATCTGAAGTAACACACTACAAGAAAAAGTTACGTTATCCATAAACATGAAAGGCAAACTAGTAACTTCGCAACTCAAAAAGCTTCAACAAGTTTCTGAAGTAACCTCCTTTTGTCCTCACTCGAGCTGAATATAAAAATAACAAAAGCGTCGTGTGATTTACCCGCAAATTTTCCACCGTAAATACAAAATATGCTTTCAGATAGAGTTGTGCGCTCGGTTTGCAGCAAAACGCTCCCATTAAATCTTGAAATAAAAATGGTAAAACATCTGATTTTTATTTTTTTTATTTTATTTTATTTATTTTATTTATTTATGATGTTGTTATAGAAATGAATGTAAAACTATTTTCTCGTTCGATCGGACGCTCAAGGACGAGAACGTCAAGAGTACTCGAAACCGACGAGCATGTATGTAGAGACTGATGAATGTGGACGAAGCGAAAGAGGTATGTAAGTCTAGAGAGAACTCGCGCCCTATACCTTCTACCTATCCCGTTAGGAACTCGGCGTGATGATATGATGATGATGATGATGATGATGATGGACATTATAGTACAATCCAATTGGTTTCCATAAATCCACTTTAAACCAAGATATTTAGATTATATATTTATATTTAGATTGAGCCGTGGTGGCTGAGTGGTTCGAGCTGTTAGTTGCCTGCGACGCAAAGGTAGCAAGTTCGAATCCCGACTGTACCAATGAGTTTTTCTGAACTTAAGTACAGTGATTAGTCATACCACGAGCTTTACGGTGAAGGAAAACATCGAGAGGAAACCTGCATACATCTGAGAAGAAATTCAAAAGACCTATGTAATAGTCGTGCTTGAGTAACGGCGAAGGACTCGCCATCTGTCACGTTGGCACCTAATATACCTCTGGCGGAAAGAGGGAGTGTGGGTATTACCTATACACCTCTGCCTACCCCTTCGGGGACCCTTATGTGAAGGCGTGAGGATATATTATTATTTATAAATATTATATTATATACGCTACGGAACGCAGTGGTGGCTGACGTCAAACCCCGGCGGTCACTCATGATATTTTGCTGAACTTAAATACGGTTTTATATCATACCAAATTTACGTTGAAAGAAAACATAGTGAGAAAATTCTGCATACGTTTGAGTAGAAATTGATACGCGTATGAATAGTTGGATAATAGCAGAAAGTGGTTAAATGGGTACTTATACACCTCTACCTACCCCTTTGGGGACCCATGCGGGAAGGAATTTATACTCACATAAACATATGTACAGTTGTGCTTTAGATTAACGGCGGTGAACGCTGTCTGTCACATTGGCACGTAAATACATATAACTTTTGCGAAAAGACGGTTTTGTTACATCTCTGCTTACGCTTTGAGGAACTTTGTGCTAAGGATGCAATTAGAATCAATGGTATTAATTTTAAATTCAAGTTATTATTGTAACATATGAAGCTTGTACAAACTGGGAAGTTGCTCCTTTAGCACTAACAAATACAGCGAGCTGCGTAGGTGAGTATTTGAGTTCTGACATTTGAGAACATCAACAATATTTAGTTATTTCAGTCCATGAGAACTTTGGTACGCAACACTATTTCAGTGGTGTGCGGCATCTTGTGGTCTGTTCCAACCGCCCTACAAAGGCGGGTTTCTTGTTCTATGTTTCACGGAATTCTATTAGTTTGCCTTGTAGCTTGCATAGTTGCCAGTATCGTTGAGTGTGTTTATTATATTCCAGGAAATCATTTACATTTATGATATAAAACCTATCATAAATTATCTATGCAAATGCGAATGCACAGGCTGTGAATGAGCTCTCCGATGAGGTTTACCCTGGAGAATACAGCATGGAGTTCTTCAGGAAGATTGTGAAAAGATTCCTGCAGGGTCGGCAACGCGCTAGTGATACCTTTAGCGTTGCAAGCGTCCATAGGCTTGTTGGCCACCCAAGTGATGTATAAAAAAACTAAATGCAGGTGTATATTCATTAGTACGTGTTCTTTGTGTACTTTTAGGATACAAACAGTCTGTTTTCTGTATCAATATTATTATTTATCAATATTTTACAGAGTGCCTAAATAATAGGAAAGTTACACAAATATGAGATGAGCAACAATGAATGAAAGTAATTATAAAAACATTTCAGTTGCCTTTTTTACCTCATTTATCATACGTAGAGTCCCAACGGCTGAGAGTATAGAGCGCCAGTTTGATCTAGACTTATAATATATACTCACGCCTTCCCACAAGGGTCCCCGAAGGGGTAGGCAGAGGTGTATAATAGGTAATACCCACACACCCACTTTCCGCCAGAGGTATATTAGGTGCCAACATGACAGATGGCGTGTCCATCGCCATTACTCAAGCACGACTATACATACGCCTTTGAATTTCTTCTCAGACGTATGCAGGTTTCCTCGCGATGTTTTCCTTCACCGTTAAGCTCGTGGTGTGACTCATCACTGTACTTAAGTTCAGAAAAACTCATTGGTGCGGTCGGGATTCGAACTTGCGACCTTTGCGTGACAGGCTCAAACCACTCGGCCACCACGGTTCTTTTTCTTCTATTATTTTTAATAGTTTCTAAAAAACATAAAATCACGTGTAGGATTGAATATCCCCTTTATTAATGTTGTGATCTTGTTATCTTTGGGGCTACTTGTTGTATTGCATCATCATGTGTATATATTCACAACACCCTATAACTTCTAAAAGATATGTCTTATAAAAGACATATGTTCTATTTTCTGAAACGTATTACTTGATTCATTATTATTCATGAAAATGTATACGAGTCATAATAGGGTTTCTTGAAGTACCTTTAGCCGAGTGTATGAAAGGCACTAGATCATTTAATTAGAGGCTTACAGCTGTTCTACGTACTAGCAAATATTCAGCTCCTCTGATTTATTTCATTAAATAAATCAGCAGAGCTTAATATTTGCTAGCCACATTTAAATAAAAAAGGAAGGCATTTTGTCACGTCACCTTACCAAGAGTTCATATACACATCACGTCGTGTTCCTCATGGGGTAGACTTACATTTTATTAATTATTTTATTATTATAATTAAATATATAATTATTATAATATTACTTACAGCCATCCTTACAGGTTAACCTAATAGAATAGGTAGTATAGAAAATACTAATCCTAAAATGATGTACATATAATGATGATATCTCTAGCGGAAAGTGGGTCTACCCATTCGGGGACCCTTGTGGGAAGGCGTGAGGATAAAGATATTATTATGATGATTATTACATACCTCATCAGGCCCCAGATTCCAATTTAGTGGTATGTCAAACGTATGCATCAATTATAAATACACCGCGCTGCAATTTGTAGATAGCAATATTTGCTATCTACAAATCGCATTTTTGATTAGAGAGGGTTGTTAAAGGCAACACGTGTTAAAAGCCATAGATCAAAATTGGTGCAGTCATATGTAATGCATAAATTAATGTTTAATTAGTGCGCTCAGAATGATTCATGATACATACATGTAATCACGACGAGTCGTATACAGACAAGGCGCAGAATAAAGCGCCAGTTCTCTCTAGACTTACATACCTCTTTCGTTTCATCCCTGTTCAGTCTCTTTACACATGCAGATTCAAAGGCTTGAACAATTCCTAATTTTTTTGGTTGTCAATGTTTCATCATTCTTTCTACTTGCTTTTATGATATTTGATCGAATTGTTTCTCATGCTAGGGTTTGAACGACCAATATAGCGGGTAATACGCGGGTAGAGTGGTAAATCGTAGATGTTATCCATCATTAAGAAAGGTGTTGTCCATCACTTTACTAGATATTACTTTACCATATGCAATGAGAACGACGCGATGAGGAAGAAGCTCTTACTTTTTAGCCAAGAAGTTTTGCTATAAGTGACCGGCGTCTAAAAGCAAAGCTCTGTGGTAAGAGGGCCGTTTTCGCCTAATTCTAATTAGTTCCAGGTCGCCGGTACATCAAAGTTGGGATAAGTTCTTTCGTTTAATTGACCGTAAACTCGGAGAAACGTGGATATATTCAACTGGAAGTGTTTAACCGTTCCCTATTGATTTCTATTAGGTCTTTGGCAAAATCAATATATTTCATTAGATTTTCAATTCCACATTTATCGACTGAACAGCTTAATTTACTCAACAAGTTCTTACCTAATTAAAATACTTGTCAAATTGTTAAATCTTCTTAAACTTTAATTAAATACATAAACTGTATCAAAACGATTCAGTATATTGTATATATTGCTCCTTTACATAGATTTTAAGTGATACATCTAGCGTTGTTTTCTGAAAGAGAGCCGTTCTCCCTAGACATCAACGGGATTGTTCCGCTGAGCTGGCGAACCCTTAACGAATAGTTAAACTTAATGAGCGCCAGCCTTGCCTACTTCACAACTCCAGATTGTTTCCGGACTGAGAAAGAATGGCCATATAAATGTCAGCGGCTGTAAATGACGGTGTTTTTCTTGTGGCGGTGAAAGAAAGAAAAATTTCATGAACATTATACATATTGTGAGTTCTTTTCAATGAAAACATTATTTTTATCCGGTCGTAATAATTTTTCGAATGGCGATGATCAAATATAACACGGCAAACCGAAATGAACCTTTTTAATTGAGTTGTAATATTAATAGCATTGTTAAATAATTTTGCTGTTTCCATTGGAAAACATTTAGGCAAAATTGCCGAATAAAATAATAATTAAGGTATACTGTAAAGCTGAAACATTTCGGGTTAAGTATCAATTTAGGGGCGCATAATGAAAGTTTATTGCTAGTCTGTGACTGGGTAGATTTAGTTATAGCAAATAGGTGGGGGTACGAGTACGCAAGAACAAATTAAATGGTCGACACCTGGCTTTGTGCTAACTTTACTACGGCAGAGTCTGCGTCTTGGGATCCCGTAAAATATTTTTCAGGGGAAATGACACGCTCCGTGCAAGCGTATCGTAAAAGGAGACATTTATTACTTTTGATGCCGTCTTAGTTAAACATCTTTCTACAACCAGCTCTAAGTT
Organism: Drepana arcuata; assembly: GCA_016069955.1. Lineage (NCBI taxonomy): Eukaryota > Metazoa > Arthropoda > Insecta > Lepidoptera > Drepanidae > Drepana > Drepana arcuata. The sequence continues at coordinate 24,000 of JACCPG010007272.1, forward strand.
GAGCTGATAGTGCCAGAACAAGATGGCGACAAGAACAGTTCATTCAGAAATATGTAGGTACCACTTATAGCTTACAAAATGCTTCTATGAATACTAATACTATGAGATATGCACTAGGAATTCGCAATTTTCTTCATTGAAATTTGTACGAGAGGATATTCGTGTTTAAATGTATATGTAGTTTAGTTAAAAGTATTATTATGTATGCTGATGAATGTGAATGAAGTAAATGAGTTCTACTCGTCTATAGAGAACTGACGCTCTTCTCGCTCTGCCTACCCCGAGAGGGATTCAATGTATATATACCCTCATGACTTCCCACAAGGGTCCCCGAAGGGGTAGGACTAGGTGTATAGTACCCATAGACCCACTTTCCGCCAGAGATATATGTATTTTAGGTTAGGGATTAAATGTGATTATAATTATACACCGATGTTAGATATGAAGATGGAAGTCATCACAAAATTTCTATTAAATAATTCGAATTAAATTATATTGTTATAAGCAACATAGTGATCATACAAACACATCAGCGAACATTTGGAATCCGTGAAAAGGAAATGTCAAAGAGGGAGTAGTCCCTTTGAAAAGCGGCTTACACAAACAAAAAAAATTTCCATCGTTGGATTTTCATGTCAGTCACGTCGCTGATTTTTTCTCGACGGCAAAATGAATTCCATTCCAACAAACAAATCACCGCAGATCCAATCAAAGACGACGACAACCGACGTATATTTCATAAAATATTAAGCTCATAATACTTTCTGTTGGTTTCTGAGAGCTATTTTATTTCAGTAGCAGTAACCTAACATTATAGAGGTAACTGGTACTGTTTCAATGTCAATGCATCCGAAGTCAGGCTAATATAAATGTATGATTTAAATATTTATAATTTACTGAGGGTTTCTTAAGAAGGTACACCATGTAGTTCTTCAAGAAGGGTGTGAAAAGATTCCTGTAGTAGTAGCATTCCTGCGTGCGAGCGATACCCACATGGATTTGTAAGCGTCCTTAGGCGGTGGGAACCGCTACCAACAAGCTGACGCTTCGCAGATCTGAACCTATTTGTTAGCTCTGTAGGTCGGTAGAACTATAAAAGGTGACGTTTCATAGGGACCAGTGTCCCTCCGATCTCCGCCGCAAACGCCGGCCCGCGCCGAGCCAGACGCGCAAATCCCGCCCCCCAAATAATATTTAAATAAAATGACCAGTCCATCCCAGCTCCCTTGCTCGCGATCCAGCAACGCCCTAAGCCGAGGTTCGTATCCCACAGGGGGTGCACTTAGCTGTGTTGCTTAAAGATAAAGTGCCTGGCTGGAGGCCTAGGTCTCGCCATTGACCGGTTAAGTAGCAAAAGTTCCCGGAACTCACGCTACGAGAGAAAATACGAAAAAAAAAGGGACCAGTGTACTAACATTCCCAAGTCAAAATCGTATTGGCGTTTCCTCTCTCTGTCCCTACTCCTTCAGCGTGTAAGAGTGATGAATATGTAAATACATGTGTGATAGACAAATTGTCTTTGTTGTAAAACAATATTTTTAAAAACCGTTCCCGAGGGGTTTAAGTAGTCTAGATTGCAAGTAAAATAGGTATGCAACAATGAGGTTTTCTTAGTAGCTTACACTTAGTATAGAGTAAGTTTGGCTTAGAGTGGAATAATCATAAAGGTGAAGAAATAATATAACACGATCAAAATGATAAAATATGTATACGAGTTTACAAACTGGCGTGTGGTGACACGAGCCATTGTCATAATGTTGGCACCCAAAAATACGAATGATGATGTTGGTGTTCTTTCTTGGTCTGTTATTGAAAGGCAACTATATTATTAAATTACTTTAGCTTCATAGGTTTTTAAGTTCGCATTAAATAAATAATATTAAAAAATATATATTTTTCGTAACATCAATAGTACGACTGAGGTTTTCTTATTAACCTAAATTGTTACAAGTTAGTTTATTAACCTAAAGAAACATTGTACTCATTCTATTTCAAATATGTATACATAGGTCGAGACCGTAGTTCAACGTAATTCCATTGTACTTAACCTTACCGATAAGTACGCCGATGGAGGTATAATTATACATATATATTATTAAGATACACGCTAACTACAGTAAATTGCTTCTGTTGAAACATTTGGTAATTTAGGTGATGTTATTGAGATCTGTCTTGTTCGAACTTTAAGTGGTTTGAGAGGATCATCTCTTTGATGGCCGGATTGGAGCGCTCGATCGAATTGCCTATCTGCGATTTTAAGCTGGCCAAGGCCTCCCTTTGTTGTTTCGACAAACAGTATTTCTGTTGGATCAACTATTTTGCAGGGAACACATAAATTTAGGGGCTCGGCCAATTATTTAATAATTGATACCTTCGGGGACCCTTGTGGGAAGGCGTGAGGATATATTATTATTATTTTATGATACGGTCAAGTTACTGTAAGAAGTCTGAATGTGGAAAAGCAGCTGGAAAAGGTAAGATCACAGCTGAGATGATCAAGTACGGTAGACCAGCTGTCTGGGACGTCATCTATTTGCTATGCAACCTTTGCTGGAAAATTATGCCTTTCTAGACTGCTCAAACTACAGAGCTATCACCTTTCTGGATTAATTGAGAAGCAAACATCTAATAACACTCAATAAATTTATAATGCTAGTGTTCTGTTATTGACGTATACTTCACAAAAAATACACAGTATCTACAAAATACTAAATAAGTCACGTGTATCCTCAATAGTAAAGTTGTTACACTGAAATAAATCTCCGGGAAATTTTGAGCAAGCCTCCACAATTTCCATTTTCATTTGAATTCGAAGTGCTTTGCAATCCTCGTACTACACAGAGACTCGCATGGTTATAGAAATAAATACATTCGTGGTATGTTTCTGACTACCGCAGGAACAATGCGGACGTATGTAGGTATATCAATATTTGAAGTTACGTAACGCACGAAGGTGCTTTGAAATGCAGTATTTCCCAACTAAATTTAAGGCACACACAAGTACCTATCTATACCACCGTATTAGTTGTTAAAGCGAGTGGAATTGGATTTCCAAATGATAATTTCACCAATGAACCTCTGAAGCGTACTAAATATTCAACCTGTGAGCGCTGTGAGTACCGGGTAGCTACCTACAAACTTAGTGGCGTTCGTAAATACCTAACCAGTCTATTTAATGGCGGCTCCTGTATACACAAGTCCAAATTGATTTTGAAGCTTATCGAACTCGCCCGCAGCTCCCACTTCTCAACCTGATGGAATTTTGTAATTTCGATGCGTTCTTATATTATTAAATATATCGTCATACACAACATTGTACATGAAAACAAGTTGCGCAGAATATTCGCGGCTGTTATAACTTTGTTAGCTTAACAATGCGACGAATAGTGGTTTTGTTATCCGAGTTCAACTTAAACAGTTTGTTGGCAGAACATAATATGGTGAAAACGCTTGTTAAGAGTAGATAAGACATATTTCAAATATCTACGCCTAGTCCCTCCCTCCAGAAACAGAGAGAGCGGAGCACCAGTTCTCTCTATTATTCATATACAATTCGCTTCTTCCATCAGGAAGATGATCACATCAGCTTTATTACACATGCTTTTAATAATGTTTATATTGAATAATGTTAATATAAAGAAAATAAGCATAAATAATATGCCTATAACTTGAGTTATACTTACTCCCCAAACTATGTTGTTGTGCCTGAAAATACAGGATGTAGATAGATGCAATAATTGCCGTAAAACTGAGCTCTTGCGTTAACAGCTATTCCTCTACCAAAGAGTTTGTAATTAATTACCTTTGACATTTATAATATGCAAGTTAAAATCCACTTTTGATTGAAGGAGTGGTTGTAAGGATTCTTCAGGTTATACAAACTAACTTGCTTCTTAAACGGTCCGTTATAACCCGTGGGCTTCACGCGCTATTAAGCCAAGGATTAGTTACCAGTGCCTGGAATACGAACGGCTGTAATGGCTGAAAGATTGAGCCGAGTTAGCGCGCCACCGCTGCTGTTCGCGTGGATGTCGGCTAATTAATAAGGCACTTCAACGTATTTTTGCCTTTGTTATACCACGGGCTCAGTTCCTAATAAAAAAGGTTTGTGTTTGCAGTACTCGTACCGTATGGACGTGCAAGTAAGTGGTCTCAAGAGCTCTGAAACTGTAGCAAATTATAACACAAAAATATTAACATTCGAATCCGCGGCCAGCACTTACTTATCCAAGTAAGCAGAACAGGTTTTCCCTGGAGAGTACAGCATGGAGTTCTTCAAGAATGGTGTAAAAAGATTCCAGCAGGATCGGCACGCTCGACTGATACCTCTGGTGTTACAAGCGTCAATAGGCAGCGTCAATAGGACCATGTGCTTGTGTAGTGTGTAAGTAAAAACTGATTACTTAAAATTCAGGCCATCTAGAACACATAAATATCTATGTGGCAGTTCGTGTAATGAATTCGTGTGTTTATTACAGTAATACATGCTGCACCTGGGCGTCCCGCGCTACCTTGGTATTCCGCTAAAATGGGGTTCTAAGTTATGTAGGTACAAGTTTGTCGCAATAAATTTGGCTAATATGTCATAGATTGTGGAAGTAATATAACGCTACATTCATTATGATTCACAGTCGAACTTCAGGTCTGGATCACTGGACTATTTCGCATTTTCGATCCCTTAGTGGGTTTTTCTAACAACAATCTTCCATTTCAATCTATACGATGACATAGTCAGATGATATTAATAATAATATACGCAAACACGCGCTCGTCATAGGCTTTCTGAGACCCAATGGCCGGCTGTATCGGCTCCCTAAGCCATTTATCTACGTATGATTCAAGCTCAGAAATACATTGGCAAAGATAATCATTGCTCGAGGAAACTATTTTGTTATATATAGTGGGTAATATGCATGATTTAAAAAAAAACGACATCCTTTATTCGAGACTGAGGCTCACCTAAACCATGCATACGCAACACCACATCAAACATGAATATTTCTGACTCTGCGGGGCCACTGCGTTTGCTCGTCTTATTAATATGTGTTGTTTCTGCCGCCCTACATATTAAATTCTTAGATGGTTCAAATCAACAATACAATAAATATATAAGAGAGTTTTTGCCAAATTAAACATACCTACAGTATTGTTAAAGACTGGTACTTTATTAAACTAGATAAGAAAAAGATTCTCTCCGACGCTTGTACTGTAAATGTTTATATAATGTAAATATTATATATATATCACTTTTGATATCAAACAATTTTGAATGAGTTATTATGTTATCACTCTGAATTCAACATCATAAGAAGCCGTATTAATTCTGGGTAAAAGTTCCAGGGTATCATGTATTGTTCCTTATTTTCTGCAACATATTTGTACAAAATACATATGTAAGCCAATGTCCTGAAGACAAGTTGGCAGTGTTCATTAAGTGCCACTAGCCCCGAGGGAGAGATTGCTTGCTCATATGCCTCAACAGCACTGTCTCATTATTGCATGTAGGCAAATGGCCTTATAGCTAGCCAACAAAATTGTTAAACATTTAAAATATTTTTTTATTTGTGCTTATAGATAAAATCTGCATTTCGCAAAAAAATCGCAAAAGTACTGTTGTTTACTAGCAAGCCAATATTAGTGATTGTCAAGATGAAAAAAGTCATGTTATGTTGGTTTGGACACATAAAAGGGATGAGAGAAGAACGATTGACAAAACAGATTTATAATGCAAATGTATCTGAATGAATACCTGTATAAACTCGACGCTGTACAATTTCTACTAATTTTTATCCATGACACCAATATAACAGGAATCTTTCATTAGTATGAGATGTAAGTAGATACAGTAGCGTTATATGTAGCTAAAATAGAAACGCGAAAGCTGCAACCCAGATCTACGTCCATGAATGAGAGTAATTTCCTTGGGAGGTATGTGCCAGCGATGAAGCAGCCGCAACTAAGCCAATACCTATCCGATAAGCCTGGCAGAATTGCGACGCCGCAGCCTCTCCCGACTTATGGAATTTGACTTTGATTTTGCAAACAGATTTGGATTATCAGAACTTAGAGAGGGCGGTCTGGCCTAGTTTCAAGCCTGCTGGCTGCAATCCTTGGCGGTCTCGGATTCGATTTCCACAAAGTGTTTTGAACTCGCATATCAGCGTTTTAGTCTTGGATGTATTATGTTTTTAGCTATATATTTGTTTATATAACTATGTATATTGGCAGCTAAGACATTTATATCTGCATTTGTCACGTTAGAAACAAACTCACCTATAGTCAGGATTCATAATTACAGTCGACAACGCACCCATGATATTGTTATATAAGTAAATTTAATGTTACGCAAAGCTACGATCTATGTTTCCTACTTACATCTGGATATGAAAGATGGGCTTAGAGGAAGATAATTCTTTGGGGAGCCGTTTCTGGCGCGAGGCGAGTTGCTAGAGGCTTTACGACTTGGTTACGTGCTATCTTTGCATCGTGATATGACAAACTTGCCTTTACGACCAAATGGTTTATTACGTCAATATAAGTAGTTTTTTCCCGGAGATGTCTCTGAAAACTATATTCGGTAATATATATCTATAGCTGACTTTACGGCTCAGCATATATCAATAATATGTGTGGATATTTTTTCTGGAATATAACATATTCGATGTCATAGAATAGTAATAGCATTTTCAAGTAAACAAAATGTTAAAATATTGGGTAAAATTATCTACAACTGAGACCACATTTTACGCGGATATAATATAACCGCGGGGCACAGTTAGAAAGTAGTATATACATACGCAGAGACCCTAACAGGATAGAACAGTAGACTGCCAGTTCTCTTTAGACCTACAGACCGCGTTCGCTTCATGTAATGTACATGAAGCGAACGATTAGCGCGCTCGCCGGTTTTTTTATACTATTACACCTACCTATTTTTGACGTTCTCCCGTTCTTTTAGTCTCCGATAGATTTAATCTAGGTAGTTAGAACGTGGTCTTCGTCTATCTCTTCATTCTATATGTCCAAACCAACGTAATATGCCCTGCTTCATCTTTACAAGCACACCCTCGTTCAGTTGTTTTGCAAGTCCTCATTGTGGATTCGATCTCAAGTCGTTACGCCGCATATTTTTCGGAAGGATCGCAACTCAACTTCATTTATGTTATTTTCATGCTTCCTCTGACATACCTAGGATTCGCCTAAAACCGCCATACTACGCCGCACAAAAAAGTGGGCATCAATATCGCATTTGGTTTTTAGTTACAAGTATTAAATATTCTTTGTAATAATCCTCTGCATAATATGATATATTTTCATCGGCCATGAATATTATAATGGGAAGAATTCATAGGGACGGGGTCATTGAGAGCGCGATGACCACGATCAAATTGTGCTTCGCCGGAATCTTATGAATATATTATGTAATATATGGGCTAGGGTGAACAAATTTGGCCTGTGTATATTTACATTTAGATCGTGATGTTAAGGTGTGCAGAAAATACACGAGATTTTCGAGTTTTACATGTCTTGTACTGTGGTATGTATGCACTATACATCTTTTCAATTCAACATTCTTAAATAATAACGGCAAGAGAACGTCAAAAGTGTGCCCTAGTCGTAATTTCCATTTCATGCGTGGCCTTTTCGGTAACAATAGGTCCGCGAATTGCAACCGTACTGTCAAGAACAAAGCCAAATCACTGCTGCAGTCTGACTATTATTTTGCAATTTCTGACTAAAATGAGTTAGCTATATGAGTGTATAACGAATTTTACTCCCAACAGTACGAGTAGTAATAGTCTCTGTGTGAAACAGGTATATAATCGGATTACCTACGTTCTCTGTTTGCTGTACGCCAGCGAGGCACGTAAAATCGTTACATTCGATTCCAATAGAATTTCCCATCGACAAACATTGAATCATATTCTGATATGTAACTAGGATTATGACAGTTTTTTTACACGAAGAGTTTGTAATATCCAAATTAGAGCAACGGCACCGTTAGAGTAGCTTTAGCTAGCTTTTTTTTAACAATTACCGTTTTTAAAGTATAGTCCAGTGATTAAACACACCACGAGCATCATGGTTAAGAAAACATCGAGAGGTAACCTTTATATGTTTGTAAAGATTAAACGTATAGTATGTAAACAAATTTCATATTTTTTTATAAAAAAATCAAAATTAGTACCTACGGTAGGACTTCATTTGGTCGAGAGCTGTTCCTCAATGAATGCACTCATTCCGGACAATTGAAATGGTAATGCGACCTCGGCTCCACTTCTAATTGCCATGCAAATGAAGCGTACGGCTACCCGGATTATTGCTATAACTTGGCTTGAACCCGAATCCTAGTAACGGAGGAAACTGTAATCCATGCACTTCCGTCACTTCGTTAATCAGGGCATACCACCAGGGTATCGTCCAAGTTTAACAACCTTCATGCAGGCTAACTTCGTTCGACACAAGTTTATACTGACAACTTGTGAGGTTATTGTACTTCACACCTGTAATCGGAAATGCATATTTGAATGTGGAGACATGCTCGAAGTTTCAAGGCACACCTATTATTGGAATTCAGTAACTTACGTACATTGAATGTGTGCTAATCTTATTCATTCCATTACTAATAATTATACACGGTGTCACAGAAAATAGTACACTTGCTCAAATATGTGATATAGATAGTGCCATCCACTTATACGCGCCCTCCTATTCTTCCCTATAGTTTGAAGTGTAAGTGTGCAACCTTTCACTTATGTTTGAGTATTGTCGGTACACACTGATTACATATGAGTGCACAAACACACTACAATGAATAGACTCGGATCGGATCAATGAATACTCCCGGCATCCCGCGACTCCCTCGTCTAGAAATTTTTGGGCGCGACTTCGTGGATGGCACTACCTGTAAGCTGAGCTAACCCTTGGAGATGTGTTTCATTGCATCGTCATTGGTTATATAACACACACTGCGAACAAACACACCTTGCAACTTGTAGAAGACGACTGTTTTATTTTCTAACACATCCTCTATTATCTTCATGCTTATACTAAAAGGTTCTCCGAAGTCATACGCAGAGGTGTACTCTTATCGCATGACATATATTTAGTGTCAACGTAGAAGTAATAATAATATGTTTTTAATAATTTAGTAAGTAATCTTCGGTATGATAAAATACGAATACGCGGAGTATGAACTAGCATGCCAGCAGTACAATGTAAATGCGGCGTATTGTTTGCAATGCCTATACAAACTGAAGCTTCTATTGAAACAATAAGGACTTCACAAATAAACTATACGTGCATTCAACGAAGTTACCTTTAAAAGCGGCAAATTTTCTAACTTCGCGTAGTTACTGTCTGTAAAGGACTTTGTGACAGTTGTTCGCACGAATAGTTGCAGGCTTCAGCTCATTATATTTGATATGTACATAGGATTGGATTTAGAGGTGATTCAAGTCGATTATTTCATAATGAACGCCTTTTATGGGAATTTTGCCACCGGTAACTTGGACCCTAATTCCGTTACCAGTGGGCCCTATATTTTGTTTTGAAATACATGTGTATGATATCCTTGTAGGCGTGAAGATGTATATGTATATATACACACCCACTCTCCGCTAGAGATATTTTATCGGCGCCGGCTAGTCGTCGGCACAAATTTTTTTTAATACAAAATTATAATTTTTTCCTTGAAATTCTTACATCGCAAATCTGTTTAAAAGAAACAATTTTTTTTAATTAAAGTTCCTTAAATAATGTAAGTAAAGATCGATTAAAGGGTATGTGACTAAAGAAATAATATTTTCACCCTTATGATATAAAATGGATCGGTATCGGAAGCATACAAGTGTACCTAAGCACATGTTATAATGGACAATTACTTACTATAATCCTAAAATATGTTAATAATATATAATATTTTATAAAAAAAAAGATAGAAGAGAATTAGATACAATAAAATTAAAAGAATTATATTTTTTTATATGAAAAATAAATGATCATTCTTATATTGGATTCACATTTAGAGCAAAACAATTCTTGCGCAAATATCGTAAACAGTCCACGTAATTCTTTTTTAATGGTTTTATTTACGCGTTCTTGATGTAAACTTAGCAAGGAAACATAGCTTTTAGCATCGACTTTTGAGTAAAAACCAAACACGTATATGTTTAGTCGTGCTTGAAAAACAGCAATGGATTGGCACTCTGCCATGTACCTAAATATATCTCCGGAAATAAAGTTTTGATGCATCCTTTCCCCAAGGCTTCGAGGATCTCTGTGTGTTAAGCCAATAGGCACAAAAAGGGCATATTCCGCATACAATGGAACAAGTGCAATTTCCTTCTAAAGCAGGTTTACCTTCATGCATCAACTTTATTCCGAGCTCATAGGAATATTTTTGCATATATCCGGCTTTTACGAAGCATCAATTTACTCCAGTTTCTCTATTGAATTTCCGCTGACAGCATAAAATGCGTGGATTCCATGTCTCGCCACTCGAGTGCGGCAAGCTCCGACCTCTTCAGCGCTATTGGAACTTAATGACGCGTTCACGATAGTTACGTGACTATTTGAAATATTATTGCCCAAAATCTCGGCGATCTACGCAAAATACTTAGATTCGCTCTATTTAATCAGATATATCTCCCCCTCCACCGGATCACGTTGCTACAGTAATAAAAATATATTGCCCATTACACGATAAAGCGAGCAAATAAAATTCATAAATACATCTCTATAAAGTGGTGGCCGAGTGGTTCGAGCAGTTGCCTGCGACGCAAAGGTCGCAAGTTCATATCCCGACTGTACCAATGAGTTTTTCTGAACTTAAGTAGAGTGATTAGTCACACCACGAGCTTTACGGTGAAGGAAAAACATCGAGAGGAAACCTGCATACGTTTGAGAAGAAATTCATAGGCGTATGTATAGTCGTGCTTGAGTAAAGGCGATGGACTCGCCATCTGTCACGTTGGCACCTAATATACCTCTGGCGGAAAGTGAGTGTGTGGGTATTACCTATACACCTTTGCCTACCCCTTCGGGGACCCTTGTGGGAAGGCGTGAGTATATATTATTATTTATCTCTATAAAGTAACAAATTTATTGTACGTACCTGCTGGGTGATTTGTCGATTACGTCGAATGAAAATAAACAGGAGACCATAGGTGAATGTGCTCATTACATAGACATGATCAACGATTTCGGAAACGTGCTTTAACTAACTAAACGCTTTAGCTAAAAGAGGCTCACGGTACGGATTCGATATTCGCCGAGGATAGAAATTTTGGTTAAGTTCACTTAATCATGTAATACCACCACAATAATACCACTACAAGGTGCCAGCGTGACAGATCGAGTCTCGTGGCGTACGGCGAGTCTCTCGTCGTACGCCATACGCCTTCTCTGACGTATGCAGGTTTCCACTCAATGTTTTCCTTTACGGTAAAGCTCGTGGTGTGACTAATCACTGCAGTTAGGTTCAGAAAAGCTCATTGGAACAGTCGGGATTCAAACATGCGATCTGTGTGTCACAGGCAACTCGAACTCGAGATGAGAAGCAACGCCCTCTATTATTCCCCTCCCGAATTGAAGTTATCAAAAACAGGTGATCGCTATAGAAATTGCTTGACATTTTTATCAATATTGGATGTTCTCCAAGTAAGGCTGTGTTAGAAAGCTATATAAAGGGAACAGCCTTCCCGTAATAAATTCTTAAGTCCATTCGTATTTAATGAATTATAAATATAATATGACTATTTGGGTAGCCGCGCCATAACAGTTCTGAAAGGGTACGGCACTTAACGGATGGCGAGTCTATTGCAGTTTAACTAGACACAAATATGTTTCTTTTCAAAAGTAACTTAAGTCTTTCGGCTCATGATGTTCTAAGCTACGATAGAAAAAGAAACCTGCATATTTTCAAAATGATATGGTTATTAAAACTCAATAGGATTAGAGCTAAATTCGCAATATTCCTGAAGAAAGGAAGAATCTTAGAACCAAATATTATCTTATTACATCCTATACAAGTGAACAGACGTGACAAGAACGAAAAAGGAATGATAAAGAGATTTTTGTGAAAATACTTCCATATTCTTATTCAAATACAGTACTGTGTATTTTCCTCCTTTCGCGTTTACTTAAAGAAAAAACGCCTTAAATTCATGCCACTTGTGTAAGGCTGGGAACTGCTTGTTATCTGTTTGCGGAAATTGAACATTAATAGTGTAGTATCTAAGAAATACTCTAGCTGATCCGGTTGAATTACTTAGTTTCATCGCTGGAAAGTTCGAGAAAGCAACCTCCCGTCCTTAATATACATTCTTTTAGGTCTAAGTATGTCGAAAGAAGGGATTTTCCACTTTCTTTATTTAGGAAAATTGTACTATTAGATAAAGAAAACCGTTGTCATAGCAGGGAATATAAATTAGTAAAAACACGATGCATTATATAGCATTATATAGCCTTGTTTACCAAAGCCCGCTTATAAAACGTAAGCATGTATTTGTTGGGCAGCACGGTTTTGGAAATTCCATTAAGAAACGACCATATTTTTAATAACTGATTAATTTTTATACCCCGCTTAATTCATTCGCAAGTTGTTTATATATTTATGCCTTATGGCAACCACAAGGGTCTCCTAACGGGTAGGCAGAGATGTGTAGTATCCACGCAACAACTTTATTCTGGAGATCTGTTTTAGAGGGCTGGGTCAGACGCCAATAAAAGATAGCGCATGCAATGCCATTTCTCAAGCACAAGTCTTTTGAATTTCTCTCAAACGTATCCAGGTACTGTGTAAAGATCGTGCTGTGACTTATCGCAAGTTTTCTAAGTTATTACATGTATTTATTTTTCTATATTATATTTATTTATTTATATTTATTATTATTTGGGTACTTATTAATTAAATAAACACTCTCCATATCTACAATGGTTTTTGAGAGTAACTCCTCTAATTTAATCCATATTGGCTTAGAACCCTTCATTTGTTATACATAAGCAAAACGTAAGTCCTCCATCCAATAACAAGATTTTAATCTAAATCTAATTCCCCGGTTTCATTAATCCCATTTGTATCCGTAAAACAATCAAAGTAGAAATGAGTATGCGTCGTCGTCTATCCCTCACCGCAATATAGGGTAGCTCCTGACAACACCACAATATCGGGTGCTGGTAATGATGGAATGTCGGGCGACCGTACGTGCTACGACTAGATAAGCCGGTCGCACTATTATCTCACCCGTTTTATAGCCGCGGTGAACATACAGTATATTGATATCTTTTATTACTATATTTTTATATTTTCCTTTGCCTATTTCGTCTCGATCTAGAAAATATAACATTCGCAGAGTAAACTATTTCATCAAAAATCTTCGAACAATATTTGGTGGGAAAGAATACTTCAAGCCGGTGAACATATATGTATGTATCGATAAATATGGGTGAAGCTATGGAGGTTTAGAATTTTAGAGTGGAATTATACTCTCGATATACATAATTTTGTAATTTGGGACGAGCTTAAAATTTTACTTTTAATTATTAACATTTAAATGTTAATATTTTTTTACTAACAGTTATGGAGGTTTAAAATTCTAGAGTAGAATTATACTCTCGATATGCATTATTATGTAATTTGGGACGAGCTAAAAATGTGTCTATTGAAGCGTGACATATCGATTCAGAGATATTTTACGAACACACAAATAAAATATTTAGCTTAAATTATTATTTAGTATAAAACTATGTTGGAAATGTCCATCACCTCTTTGGTTCTTTAAGATTTCCTATGTAAATGCCACAAAACACAACTTGCCTGTAAATCATTCAATAAAACACATAGAATTAATATTATATAATATACAGCCCTTATCACTTAATCGCGGGTATTGATAAATCCCATAGGTTTGTCGCGCACTATAGTCCCTAGCTTCAAATCTCACTCAGGAGAACGACGTGCTCAGAATTGGGTCTAGGTGTTACCTAAAAAAATATTGTTGTTTAAATAAAAATGTAAACACATTGTGAAAATATGCGTTCAGCGAGTGTAAATACATATTTGTTTCATCCACTATCTAATTATATTAAGTATGGTCCAAGAAAACATTAAATTAGGGGATTATTTCCACTTGTAATGAGGGTTGCTAATGAATACGTGCTGAACTTGTATAGTAACATCAATTTCATTAGACTGCGGTGGAGTTAGGAAGCGCGGATGCCTTCCGGGCCGGTCGCAGCGCGCCGCCCGCCGGTAATGGAATCCAAGGCATCGCGTCCGTGCCAGCTTGGCTCGCAATATATTTACAATTCTTGTTATGTTTTTAATTTACTGATATTATAGATATCTACACTTGTTTACCACGTTGGTATATAAAGGCTTAGTTAAAGAAATATGTATGAGTTCTTTCAATTTTTATAGAGGTCTTTATGGAATGAGTTCCGGATTATCAAAACAATACGATATTTAATCCTTGCAATTTGTATCGCCAACGAAAAAATACAGCTTTCATCTTGTCTAAATAAGACCTAAATGCAAAAGTCTTTTTAGTGGCTTTCTTGTGACTGTACTGTCCCTCTGTGTATGAAATTATTACTTACTTATCATCTCGCAGAGTCCCTCATGGGAAGCAGAGAGAGTATAAGACCAGCTTTCCTATTTTGTTTGCTATTACATGTAATTTACATATAGGTCAAATCAAAAACGAAAGTCTTTAAATCTAATGCCTACGTAATAAAATCCTTGACGCCAATTTTCAATCAGACTTATGGAAAGTAAAGTCGTTAGCGAGCGGTTCGATTTCAATATTCCGTACAATGTTTAAGTTCACGGCTCCTACTGGCGAGTTGGTGCAACTTCCGCAAGTCAAAAGTTCGCAAAATAATTCAACAGCTTAACTTTTCCCGCATCTGTAGACGATAGCTGCAGTATGTGTAAGTAGTATAATTAGCGCCACTTTTAAACTACACATCAAGATAATTACATCACATCTGGAATCTATTAGTAGATACAAAACACTACCACAGTAGTTGTAATCTAGCTTATTTTTTGAAACTAACTACTAACAGATAAAATATTTGTCCCAAATCGGTATTCCGAGGTAACGTGCCAAGACGACTTGATATATAAATATATTACATTTATATAATTGATAAGGTTAATGATATTAGATAACAGTTTGATTACGTTAACGTATAAAGCCGGTTCGGTTGGACTATTAGACTAACTTGTAGAAGACGACTGTTTTATTTTCTAACACATCCTCTATTATCTTCATGCTTATACTAAAAGGTTCTCCGAAGTCATACGCAGAGGTGTACTCTTATCGCATGACATATATTTAGTGTCAACGTAGAAGTAATAATAATATGTTTTTAATAATTTAGTAAGTAATCTTCGGTATGATAAAATACGAATACGCGGAGTATGAACTAGCATGCCAGCAGTACAATGTAAATGCGGCGTATTGTTTGCAATGCCTATACAAACTGAAGCTTCTATTGAAACAATAAGGACTTCACAAATAAACTATACGTGCATTCAACGAAGTTACCTTTAAAAGCGGCAAATTTTCTAACTTCGCGTAGTTACTGTCTGTAAAGGACTTTGTGACAGTTGTTCGCACGAATAGTTGCAGGCTTCAGCTCATTATATTTGATATGTACATAGGATTGGATTTAGAGGTGATTCAAGTCGATTATTTCATAATGAACGCCTTTTATGGGAATTTTGCCACCGGTAACTTGGACCCTAATTCCGTTACCAGTGGGCCCTATATTTTGTTTTGAAATACATGTGTATGATATCCTTGTAGGCGTGAAGATGTATATGTATATATACACACCCACTCTCCGCTAGAGATATTTTATCGGCGCCGGCTAGTCGTCGGCACAAATTTTTTTTAATACAAAATTATAATTTTTTCCTTGAAATTCTTACATCGCAAATCTGTTTAAAAGAAACAATTTTTTTTAATTAAAGTTCCTTAAATAATGTAAGTAAAGATCGATTAAAGGGTATGTGACTAAAGAAATAATATTTTCACCCTTATGATATAAAATGGATCGGTATCGGAAGCATACAAGTGTACCTAAGCACATGTTATAATGGACAATTACTTACTATAATCCTAAAATATGTTAATAATATATAATATTTTATAAAAAAAAAGATAGAAGAGAATTAGATACAATAAAATTAAAAGAATTATATTTTTTTATATGAAAAATAAATGATCATTCTTATATTGGATTCACATTTAGAGCAAAACAATTCTTGCGCAAATATCGTAAACAGTCCACGTAATTCTTTTTTAATGGTTTTATTTACGCGTTCTTGATGTAAACTTAGCAAGGAAACATAGCTTTTAGCATCGACTTTTGAGTAAAAACCAAACACGTATATGTTTAGTCGTGCTTGAAAAACAGCAATGGATTGGCACTCTGCCATGTACCTAAATATATCTCCGGAAATAAAGTTTTGATGCATCCTTTCCCCAAGGCTTCGAGGATCTCTGTGTGTTAAGCCAATAGGCACAAAAAGGGCATATTCCGCATACAATGGAACAAGTGCAATTTCCTTCTAAAGCAGGTTTACCTTCATGCATCAACTTTATTCCGAGCTCATAGGAATATTTTTGCATATATCCGGCTTTTACGAAGCATCAATTTACTCCAGTTTCTCTATTGAATTTCCGCTGACAGCATAAAATGCGTGGATTCCATGTCTCGCCACTCGAGTGCGGCAAGCTCCGACCTCTTCAGCGCTATTGGAACTTAATGACGCGTTCACGATAGTTACGTGACTATTTGAAATATTATTGCCCAAAATCTCGGCGATCTACGCAAAATACTTAGATTCGCTCTATTTAATCAGATATATCTCCCCCTCCACCGGATCACGTTGCTACAGTAATAAAAATATATTGCCCATTACACGATAAAGCGAGCAAATAAAATTCATAAATACATCTCTATAAAGTGGTGGCCGAGTGGTTCGAGCAGTTGCCTGCGACGCAAAGGTCGCAAGTTCATATCCCGACTGTACCAATGAGTTTTTCTGAACTTAAGTAGAGTGATTAGTCACACCACGAGCTTTACGGTGAAGGAAAAACATCGAGAGGAAACCTGCATACGTTTGAGAAGAAATTCATAGGCGTATGTATAGTCGTGCTTGAGTAAAGGCGATGGACTCGCCATCTGTCACGTTGGCACCTAATATACCTCTGGCGGAAAGTGAGTGTGTGGGTATTACCTATACACCTTTGCCTACCCCTTCGGGGACCCTTGTGGGAAGGCGTGAGTATATATTATTATTTATCTCTATAAAGTAACAAATTTATTGTACGTACCTGCTGGGTGATTTGTCGATTACGTCGAATGAAAATAAACAGGAGACCATAGGTGAATGTGCTCATTACATAGACATGATCAACGATTTCGGAAACGTGCTTTAACTAACTAAACGCTTTAGCTAAAAGAGGCTCACGGTACGGATTCGATATTCGCCGAGGATAGAAATTTTGGTTAAGTTCACTTAATCATGTAATACCACCACAATAATACCACTACAAGGTGCCAGCGTGACAGATCGAGTCTCGTGGCGTACGGCGAGTCTCTCGTCGTACGCCATACGCCTTCTCTGACGTATGCAGGTTTCCACTCAATGTTTTCCTTTACGGTAAAGCTCGTGGTGTGACTAATCACTGCAGTTAGGTTCAGAAAAGCTCATTGGAACAGTCGGGATTCAAACATGCGATCTGTGTGTCACAGGCAACTCGAACTCGAGATGAGAAGCAACGCCCTCTATTATTCCCCTCCCGAATTGAAGTTATCAAAAACAGGTGATCGCTATAGAAATTGCTTGACATTTTTATCAATATTGGATGTTCTCCAAGTAAGGCTGTGTTAGAAAGCTATATAAAGGTAACAGCCTTCCCGTAATAAATTCTTAAGTCCATTCGTATTTAATGAATTATAAATATAATATGACTATTTGGGTAGCCGCGCCATAACAGTTCTGAAAGGGTACGGCACTTAACGGATGGCGAGTCTATTGCAGTTTAACTAGACACAAATATGTTTCTTTTCAAAAGTAACTTAAGTCTTTCGGCTCATGATGTTCTAAGCTACGATAGAAAAAGAAACCTGCATATTTTCAAAATGATATGGTTATTAAAACTCAATAGGATTAGAGCTAAATTCGCAATATTCCTGAAGAAAGGAAGAATCTTAGAACCAAATATTATCTTATTACATCCTATACAAGTGAACAGACGTGACAAGAACGAAAAAGGAATGATAAAGAGATTTTTGTGAAAATACTTCCATATTCTTATTCAAATACAGTACTGTGTATTTTCCTCCTTTCGCGTTTACTTAAAGAAAAAACGCCTTAAATTCATGCCACTTGTGTAAGGCTGGGAACTGCTTGTTATCTGTTTGCGGAAATTGAACATTAATAGTGTAGTATCTAAGAAATACTCTAGCTGATCCGGTTGAATTACTTAGTTTCATCGCTGGAAAGTTCGAGAAAGCAACCTCCCGTCCTTAATATACATTCTTTTAGGTCTAAGTATGTCGAAAGAAGGGATTTTCCACTTTCTTTATTTAGGAAAATTGTACTATTAGATAAAGAAAACCGTTGTCATAGCAGGGAATATAAATTAGTAAAAACACGATGCATTATATAGCATTATATAGCCTTGTTTACCAAAGCCCGCTTATAAAACGTAAGCATGTATTTGTTGGGCAGCACGGTTTTGGAAATTCCATTAAGAAACGACCATATTTTTAATAACTGATTAATTTTTATACCCCGCTTAATTCATTCGCAAGTTGTTTATATATTTATGCCTTATGGCAACCACAAGGGTCTCCTAACGGGTAGGCAGAGATGTGTAGTATCCACGCAACAACTTTATTCTGGAGATCTGTTTTAGAGGGCTGGGTCAGACGCCAATAAAAGATAGCGCATGCAATGCCATTTCTCAAGCACAAGTCTTTTGAATTTCTCTCAAACGTATCCAGGTACTGTGTAAAGATCGTGCTGTGACTTATCGCAAGTTTTCTAAGTTATTACATGTATTTATTTTTCTATATTATATTTATTTATTTATATTTATTATTATTTGGGTACTTATTAATTAAATAAACACTCTCCATATCTACAATGGTTTTTGAGAGTAACTCCTCTAATTTAATCCATATTGGCTTAGAACCCTTCATTTGTTATACATAAGCAAAACGTAAGTCCTCCATCCAATAACAAGATTTTAATCTAAATCTAATTCCCCGGTTTCATTAATCCCATTTGTATCCGTAAAACAATCAAAGTAGAAATGAGTATGCGTCGTCGTCTATCCCTCACCGCAATATAGGGTAGCTCCTGACAACACCACAATATCGGGTGCTGGTAATGATGGAATGTCGGGCGACCGTACGTGCTACGACTAGATAAGCCGGTCGCACTATTATCTCACCCGTTTTATAGCCGCGGTGAACATACAGTATATTGATATCTTTTATTACTATATTTTTATATTTTCCTTTGCCTATTTCGTCTCGATCTAGAAAATATAACATTCGCAGAGTAAACTATTTCATCAAAAATCTTCGAACAATATTTGGTGGGAAAGAATACTTCAAGCCGGTGAACATATATGTATGTATCGATAAATATGGGTGAAGCTATGGAGGTTTAGAATTTTAGAGTGGAATTATACTCTCGATATACATAATTTTGTAATTTGGGACGAGCTTAAAATTTTACTTTTAATTATTAACATTTAAATGTTAATATTTTTTTACTAACAGTTATGGAGGTTTAAAATTCTAGAGTAGAATTATACTCTCGATATGCATTATTATGTAATTTGGGACGAGCTAAAAATGTGTCTATTGAAGCGTGACATATCGATTCAGAGATATTTTACGAACACACAAATAAAATATTTAGCTTAAATTATTATTTAGTATAAAACTATGTTGGAAATGTCCATCACCTCTTTGGTTCTTTAAGATTTCCTATGTAAATGCCACAAAACACAACTTGCCTGTAAATCATTCAATAAAACACATAGAATTAATATTATATAATATACAGCCCTTATCACTTAATCGCGGGTATTGATAAATCCCATAGGTTTGTCGCGCACTATAGTCCCTAGCTTCAAATCTCACTCAGGAGAACGACGTGCTCAGAATTGGGTCTAGGTGTTACCTAAAAAAATATTGTTGTTTAAATAAAAATGTAAACACATTGTGAAAATATGCGTTCAGCGAGTGTAAATACATATTTGTTTCATCCACTATCTAATTATATTAAGTATGGTCCAAGAAAACATTAAATTAGGGGATTATTTCCACTTGTAATGAGGGTTGCTAATGAATACGTGCTGAACTTGTATAGTAACATCAATTTCATTAGACTGCGGTGGAGTTAGGAAGCGCGGATGCCTTCCGGGCCGGTCGCAGCGCGCCGCCCGCCGGTAATGGAATCCAAGGCATCGCGTCCGTGCCAGCTTGGCTCGCAATATATTTACAATTCTTGTTATGTTTTTAATTTACTGATATTATAGATATCTACACTTGTTTACCACGTTGGTATATAAAGGCTTAGTTAAAGAAATATGTATGAGTTCTTTCAATTTTTATAGAGGTCTTTATGGAATGAGTTCCGGATTATCAAAACAATACGATATTTAATCCTTGCAATTTGTATCGCCAACGAAAAAATACAGCTTTCATCTTGTCTAAATAAGACCTAAATGCAAAAGTCTTTTTAGTGGCTTTCTTGTGACTGTACTGTCCCTCTGTGTATGAAATTATTACTTACTTATCATCTCGCAGAGTCCCTCATGGGAAGCAGAGAGAGTATAAGACCAGCTTTCCTATTTTGTTTGCTATTACATGTAATTTACATATAGGTCAAATCAAAAACGAAAGTCTTTAAATCTAATGCCTACGTAATAAAATCCTTGACGCCAATTTTCAATCAGACTTATGGAAAGTAAAGTCGTTAGCGAGCGGTTCGATTTCAATATTCCGTACAATGTTTAAGTTCACGGCTCCTACTGGCGAGTTGGTGCAACTTCCGCAAGTCAAAAGTTCGCAAAATAATTCAACAGCTTAACTTTTCCCGCATCTGTAGACGATAGCTGCAGTATGTGTAAGTAGTATAATTAGCGCCACTTTTAAACTACACATCAAGATAATTACATCACATCTGGAATCTATTAGTAGATACAAAACACTACCACAGTAGTTGTAATCTAGCTTATTTTTTGAAACTAACTACTAACAGATAAAATATTTGTCCCAAATCGGTATTCCGAGGTAACGTGCCAAGACGACTTGATATATAAATATATTACATTTATATAATTGATAAGGTTAATGATATTAGATAACAGTTTGATTACGTTAACGTATAAAGCCGGTTCGGTTGGACTATTCGAACTAGCCCTCAAATACTAAAGGCGAATCAATTAAGCTGAATAAATAATACCTACACTTTTTCACAAGGTATTCATGTAAATTAATAGTAGGTAGTTATCAATTTCAAAGCAGGTCGAAATCTAATAATAAATAGAAGCCCATCGGAAGCATTCAAATAACTAAAACATTTATGTTCACGAGACATCAAGGAAAATCCCGCTCGGTGCCGATATTCGCATTCCAAAAAACTTAAGGACAGTTTTTTATTTAATGGATCCGCTTTGAAGATGTTTAAGAATGAGGTATTAAGTAAATTCCTAGTGGAGTTTGGCACACGAGATGAAGGGTCACACGACCCTTCAATGTTGCGAAAAACTTCCACAATTGAAAAGAAATCCTACGTTCATATTACATACTAGCTGTGCCGGCGACTACGTCCACGTGGAATTTATAAAAAGTTTTTGTTTAGTTTCTAAAATACCGCCTTGACGCTTGCAACACCAGGGGTATCACTCGCGCGTTGCCGACCCTAAAATTTTTAATTTTACAAACAGACACACCAATTTTATTTATATGTATGTATGTATGTATAGATTTGCTCATTTCTGAACATTCTTTGTATATCTTGGAGGGACATTTATTTAAATGAAACACATAACATACATTTTTTATCATATTTTATTTCAGAGGTAATTTCAATAAAAATATCTAACTATCTAGACGGTAACTCAAATATCACAAACAAAAATATCTATTAATAAATTAACATAAAATTAAAACACAAAATCAACAAAAATAATACCAAATTTATGAGTGTTAATTGAAGCTCGATGGGACTTAAGATAAATAGGTGGATTATGTAAATTGACTAAAGACAACAATATGATATACATACATAGTTTCAATATTGATTATGGGCCTGCTCGCTTATCTTCACATGTAAATAGATTGTGCCATCCACGAAGACGCGCCCCACCAATTTCTGGTCGAGGGGATCGCGGGATACGGGGAGTATGACACGACTCTATTAACTGTAGTGTGCGTGTGCATAGGTAATCAGTTTGTACCGGTAATACTCAAACATTAGAGGAAGGTCGCACACTTACATAAGGAAGAATAGTAGGGCGCCTCTTCGTGGATGGCACTATCTAGATACGAATATGCTAGTGCTTTTGTTTCTTGGCAATGAATAAACTTTGCTTTGATGTTATTAATACCTAAAATATATATATATGTATATGTCACGTTTGCGTAATAATATTATTTGTATTACTACAACAATTATGACATTTTCATTGTTATTTTCATCAGTTTAATTTTACAAAAGTTATCTTTAAAATTGTATAGCGATGTATAGGTAAGTTATTTAAACATTTATTGTATAAAATTGATTACAAAATATCATAAGAGACAATTAAATATTAGATCTGGTTAAAATATGCTCGATCAGTCCGCTATTTCGTAGGTGATTGATATGTGACTTGACTTTGTAACATATTGTTTTCTCGTAATTAACTTTTGATTAAACAACTAATCAAGACAATTTCCTAAAATTTTCGATTATTCACATTATTAGTCTACACGGATGCTTTACTGCAAGCGTTGATGTCGCCAATGCTTTTCACTCGTCTGTGCCGCTTCTGTCTGACTGCGGAGTCGTCCACTGATTTAGCCGGCAGCGGGGAGCTTACTCTATGGGCATGGTCTGCTCTTTGGCCGTATCTGTACAGAAAAGAATACGCTTAGTTTTAACAATCTCAGCACTACCCTAAATTTCACCTATACATTTACATTAAAAGTATTCGAAGCTAAGTCTGTCGACCACGATAGATGTTTTGGTGTGATCGAAATCCCCGGAAACTTAATAATACGTGTTAGAATCTGGAGGATATAAAATACTGCTGTATATTGGGACTATAGATATCTAGGCCTGGGAAGAGACCACAGCCATGGGCCAATTACGAAGGGTGATGATATCTTGACCAATTTAATTTGTTTAATGCTTTAAATTTCATGTCAACTAAAACTGTACCTGTGCGTTATTCCAGCTGACTCCTTGATATCATTCAGCCTAGTCAAGCTATCCCGCGTAGATACACTGGACTGCGAGTACAGACTTAGCGGCGTGTATATCGGCTCGTACTCCTGTACAGTCGGCGGCGGAGCATACGTCATGCTCAGTTGAGATAGAGTCCGCACCGCGATGGGAGGGGAGTACGACATTTGATAGGGTTGACTCAGACTCAAGACGCTGGAACTTTCGCTGGAACTTGACGGCGACGTACGATCGTGTTTTGGTTTCAAAGCTCCAAGCGCTCGAGTTATTGAACCCTGTCAAAGTAGGTAAGATATGTTTTTTGAGACACGAATAGTTGTGACAACGTAAATCCTTAATAAAATGTTTACAAATTAAGATACCTAAATTGTTTATTTAATTTCTTAAAAAGTCTAGTACAGTGAGTACATATATATAACTTACTCTTAAACTATGTCTCCGGGAGTCCCCGCTCAAGTCAATGCCAGGTAGTCCAGTCGCTACTGATCTAGAGAATGGTCTGCCCAGCATCCTTATTTGATGACCGAACATGTTCCTGAAATTGTACGACTTAGTTACTTATACAAGTATCATTATTTTACAAACTATAAGTACATATTTGAGATTTGTTGACATGAAGCAAGGCAGAGCAAATTTTGCTGCATACTTGTTATGTCTCAAATTTGCACAAATTTGTTTGATTTTCTGTTTCTGCTAACACAAAAAGCTCTCATGCAATTTCTGTAACTTGTAAGGTAATTGCTTAAAATTAGAGCTCAAATGTACACTGATTATTATTATACCTAATTATGTTCAAAAGATTTCAACGCATAATAAATAAAATGTCACCAGAACCACATAAGGCAAATATTTGCAGTGTTTGTTATTATTGAGTATCTTGCATAGACATCAAAAGCATGATGCACTTTGCAGAAATTATATAGGTCATGCTTACTGTGTATACAAATTATAAGTAATACGATCGAACATCAATGACTTCGATGACAAAGAAAAGTACTGTACTCGCGGTGAGATACAAGTTGACATAATTATTACGAAACTTTATATGAAACAGACTCGGACTTGGAAAACTTTCCTGAGTTGTGGGAACTAATCACCAGCTACAATTAAAGTCGAATGTGGGCGTTGGTACACTACTGGCATCCCCTTGAGGGACTTTCGGGGATAAGAATTGAATACAAGCTCTCGCCGCTAGTTACTTTTCTTTGTACCTTGGAGTCAAAAATAACAGTATTAAAAGTAGATATGAATTAAAATGTTGGAATGAAACGAGACAAGCACGACATTATGACAATGTGTGGTAAATCATTTTAATAAAATAAACGTCTTGTTATATGGAAGGAGAAAAGTGGACAGATTCTGATAATGTGCGGTCTAGTGATGATGACAGAGAGGCATTCATGATGTATCGATAAAATGGACGTTACCGTTCTCACTGCAAGGATCGCCAAGTTAGGGGATGGTGTAATAAAAGAGACTGACTCGATGTCCCATAGGTTTTTACCTTTTAGTTTGGATTTATTCACATTCAAAGGTCAATTAATACTCGTATAGTTAGACGTGATCCTAATATACAATGTCAACTTTACAATATTATTTACTGTATACAAGTCAAAAACATATTTATCTTACAGTATTGATAAACGCTATTATTGTTTTAATCCTAAAGCTATTGGGAATGGTTCTGTTTTATCTAAGAATAATTCATTCATTTTAATGGTTTGATTTAAAATCCTTGAGTTACAATTGCTAGTATTTTTGTTGATAATCGAAACATACAGAATTTTAATAAATGCATGTAGTGGGCTGAAGTCCACCCTCTACGATTATATTATGAAGCATTTCATGCTTTACTTGAATACCAACTAAGTTGTATACATTGACTAATTTTACGAAATTGATCGATCTCGAAAAAACATTGACGTGACGTATCTAACCTACGTCAATTTGGGAATTCTAGGGGGTCACAATAAAATTGTCAAACATTGATCTAACATTGACGAAGGCGAATGTACAAAAGAATACTGTGAATGTTTCCGATCGCTTGAACTTTTCGAGAATCCTTTACTTACAAACCACGATTCCTACAATAATTTATCAGTCTTCACTGCTCGTAAAGTTTTCGATCTAAAATTTTTCACACGAGCGAGTTCGACAGTAAAGATAGGTACAAAAATGTATTTTATGCAAAGAAAATATTTTGTGTAAAAATAGCGACTGTACAAACATTTCATACAGAAAATTTTACATAGATACAGTTTTGGGAACCAGGCATCGAAGCGTTAATTTATTTTTTGAATGAAAGTTTTATTGATTTGGTAGATTTATCTTTGTTTTGTGGACAACATGGATGCTCGGGCAGCCTCCACTTGCAGTTCTTCCACCTGGCAAAATATCGTATACCTGCAGGATTGCACCTCACATTATAATCTACTACAGTTTGCTCACCTACGGGACGTGGCTCAGTGTCATGCAGCGCATACACATCTTTAGTTTTTGGTACTCATTCCATCGCCAGAACACGCACAACTCATACATAAGATCGCACCATGTAACTTTACTGGGGATGCTTTCGACCAGGAAAATGTTTTTGTCAGCAAACATGATCTCATAGACATTTTTATAAGTTTATATCATACAAAATCAAAATTAATATAAACATCATATTTTTTTCTGATCTATTTACTGAATTCAATATAAAATATAAAAACTGGTGATTGAAAATAGCAATACCAAATTAGTATATTCTTAGGAACAAAAATATAATATTTTTAGTATTGGGTATAATTTGAATAATTTAAGAAGTAATTTCTCACCTCGCTGGTATAACGAGTGCATCGAATTCAGCCACCAAATGTCTCCGGATGATACTCTTGGAAGGCGGTATGCCCAAAGCCGTCGCCATTGTTTCACCAGTGAATGAGGGCTCAAGGACCACTAGTCCACCATGAACTCCACTATCTATTTGGATACATATTGATACTTTTAGAACAAATTCGACAAATAAACAAGAATAATTAATGAATAGTGTTACCTTTAAGATTCTCCGCAAATTCACCTAAGTCAATATTGTGAGCCCATCGCATAAATCTTTGATTGGTCCAAACGAGCGGATCAGCGTCGACGTTCTCGCACTGATGCCGTCTCACGGCTAAAGCCTTAAATAAACAATAAGCTCCTTAGAACACTAACAAATATTGATCCCAGTCCAGATGTAATTTATTATATTCAAAAAGAGGAAGTAAATAATAAGCGAAATGTTTCAGGTTAAATATAGCCACTGGAAAGAGAGCGCGGGGATGATTAATGGGCGTGCGTTTCAGGGGTCGCGGCGGCAATAAGAGACGAAACATTTTGTACCAGCTCACTGGATAATCGCTCATTTGCTTATGCCTCTTATCTTCTCCCTATAGGAAAGCGAAGTAGGGACGAATTTATATTACAGGTCCATATTGAGCGAGCTAAATGAACTGAACGATATTTGCTCTTCATTCATTTAAATACACATTATACGTACATCTCATACTTGTATTGACATATAAACCTGCAACTATGAAAAATTGCAAAATTATGTGATGGAATTGCCAACCGTTAAAGAAAAAAATATATAGATTGTTTATTATATCATCACGCAGAGTCCCTAACGGGGAGAGAATAGAGCACCAGTTCTCTCTAGCCCTACAATACCTCTTTCGCTTCGTCCACATTCATCAGTCTCTTTATACATGCTCGTCGGTTTCGAGTACTCTTAACGTTGATGTCCTTGAGTATCCGATCGATTTATTCAAGGTAGATTTTACACGTTACAATAAACTCTCCATGGCATTTTTTTATTTTTATTGTCTACTACTATATATACTTTTAGGTACGAACTATTACTTATAATATATCCTCACGCCTTCCCACAAGGGTCCCCGAAGGGGTAGGCAGAGGTGTATAGGTAATACCCACACACCCACTTTCCGCCAGAGGTATATTAGGTGCCAACGTGACAGATGGCGAGTCCATCGCCGTTACTCAAGCACGACTATACATACGCCTTTGAATTTCTTCTCAGACGTATGCAGGTTTTTCTCTCGATGTTTTCCTTCACCGTAAAGCTCGTGGTGTGACTAATCACTGTACTTAAGTTCAGAAAAACTCATTGGTACAGTCGGGATTCGAACTTGCGACCTTTGCGTCGCAGGCAACTGCTCGAACCACTCGGCCACCACGGCTATTGCTGCTTGTTATTATTATTTAACAATATTTATTTATGCGGGGCACAAGTATGTACTTTTATATTTTTGCTATAATTTTATTACGGATTTCAATATTGTCTGTACATATAGCTAATACTCACTTGTCTGTCGTACTTCATTATTCGGAGCAGATGGATGCCATGAACAATGGATGCTTGGTGAAACTTCCTCGTCACGCCCAAGTATTTCTCCAGCTCTTTCTTACTTATGGTGTCGAGCATCCGTGCATCCACAAGGTTGGCCAAGAATGACTCAGCGTACTGTTGATTGAATACACATTATTATGCTCGTTTAAGCCTCACGGAACGTGCGTGTTGTTTCAGTAATAGTATCGGCTTAAATACAAAGTTTCTTTTTATGATTATCCGTATAATGTTTCGTTTAATGGCGGTTATCTACAAAGGTATATGTTTTGACTAAGCAACATAGACCTTTCTGGCCAAGCTAAAAAAAAACAGTTTTTCAAAATTAAGAATATACCTGCGACAGTCCTAAGTCAGGCAACCACTCAGCAGCAACCCAGGCGTGTGTGAGCTGGCCAATGCTAGGGTTCCTCACGAGGTCGGGTCTCCTGCGCTCCTCTATGGCCAGTCGCAGTTTTTTGCGGTGCATCGGCTGCGCGATGCCCAGCCCCACCTCCAAGTCCGCATCAGACAACTCGAGCAGAACCTGCCCATTCAAAGCACGGATCTAGAACCAACCAGAACACAATATTTGACGCATCTATTGCGTCGCCTTCTCTATTAGATAATAATATTCTCTCTCCACATCATGCGGTTGAAGTTATCTTTCAAAGCTAAAGGTTACATTTAGAATTTAAATGAAACTTATGTGTGTTTGGCGTCTGTTTAGAACAGTCGAACACTTCCTTTTTCTTTCCCAATGTAAGTACCTTGACACATGAGGCGACAACTACTCGTTTCCGATGGTATTTATTTTATATCGTAATATCATCATCATATCATCACGCCAAGTCCCTAACGGGGTAGGCAGAGAGTATAGAGCGCCAGTTCTCTCTAGACTTACATACCTCTTTCGCTTCGTCCACATTCATCAGTCTCTTCATACATGCTCGTCGGTTTCGAGTACTCTTAACGTTCCCGTCCTTGAGAGTCCGATCTATTTGATCCAGGTAGTTGGAACGTGCCTTCCTCTGCCTCTTCTTGCACGCACTTTTGCTTTGTATATCTGTTTCGTCAATCTTTCTTCACTCATCCTTTCTATGTGTCCAAACCAACGTAACATGCCTTTCTTCATCTTTACAATCACGCCCTCATTCACGCCAGTTGATTTGCGAATCGCTTCATTGCGGATTCGATCTAATATCGTTACGCCGCACATTTTTCGAAGAGATCGCATCTCGACTGCATTCAAGCTATTTTCATACTTCCTCTGACATACCCAGGATTCGCTGCCATACAATAAGGTAGGTACCAATATCGCGTTGTGGACAGCAGCTCGAGCATTCTTGCTCAGACTTTTACTGCCCATCAACGCCGACATGGCTCCATTCACCTTATTTCCGGCAGTTATCCTTCTTTCAATATCTTTTTCATACTTTCCATCTCGTGTGAACATGCTTCCAAGATATACAAATTCATTCACTTGCTCTAGAATTTGCCCATTTACCGATATAGCACACTCGGTCACTTGTTCATCTCTTTCGAATACCAGAACCTTAGTCTTGCCAGCGTTTAGGCGGCCCCTTCTTTTCACATTCTACTTTCATTATGGTAACTAGTGACTGCAGTTCGCCCTCTGATGACGCCAGTAAAACCGCGTCATCGGCGTATAATAGGCAGTTGACCACTAAGTTTCCCATTTTCACTCCACATCCGTTCGTTCTTAGTGCTCTCAGACAGTTATCTAGATATATAATGAACAGCCAGGCAGACATGATACACCCTTGTTTGACCCCCGACTTCACATCAAACCAGGGTGACATCTCACCATTAACCCTAACGCCCCGCTATCACTATAGTGATTTCACGGCATGCAGTAGGGAACTGCTCACTCCATATCCAGGCAACACGTCCCAGAGTTCCTTTCGTACGACTCTATCAAATGCCTTCTCCAAGTCGACGAAAGCGCAGAAAACCCTTTGGTTAATATCCAAAAACTTTTCCGCGATTCCGCCAAGCGAGAAGGTTTGATCCATACATCCTCTTCCTGGTCTAAATCCACCTTGGAATTCCCAGAGAAATCTTTCGGATCGCTCTTGCATTCTTATCGTCAGGATCTTCGTGTACACTTTACTAGCTAAGCTGACCAAGCTGATGGCTCTGTAGTTTGAGCAGTCCAATCGTGATCCTTTTCCTTTATAGAAAGGCACGATGACTGCTCGCCTCCAGTCGTCCGGAACATCACCCTTTTCCCAGCAAAGATTGTATAGCAAATAGATGACGTCCCAGACCGCTGGTCCACCGTACTTGATCATCTCAGCCGTAATCCCATCTATTCCCGCAGCTTTTCCACATTTCAGACTTCTTATCGCACTTACAATCTCTCCCATACTTATTTTATCCGCTATAGGATCCTCGACAGATTCTGTTGGAGGCAGCTCTGTGAGTAGATCAGCGGCATCATCATCATATATCGTAATAATTTTACAAATAAACCTTGATGTTTCTTATATAATATTTGAGGCAGGTACGCCAAGAAAAATCTGATTTATAAAGTGACTTGATTTCATATGCCTAGTGTAATTCTTAATCAAGGATCTGGGAAAGTCGACGATAAATCAGACGTGTTTGGAATAAACAAATTGGGCGTTGAATTTATCAAACGAGTTTAAATTGGCTTCTGATTTCCATACAAATGTAATAAAATGAGCGTATTCTGTATAATGGATGCGGAGGTAATGAAAAAAGGAATTTATTCCATCCGTAACATTGTAAGATAAAATCTGTGTGATGCATTGTTGTTGCTTTATGAAAAGCCGCTAACTTGACGCAAGTATAATATTGTAGAGAATAGAAGTGAAATCGCATTATTACATATTACAATAAAAAAAATATTATCTATACTAGGGTTTATCTATACGATATTGGAATGAAGTAGTAAATCTATACTAATATTATAAAGAGGAAAGGTTTTTATGTAAGTATGTTTGTACTGAATAGGCTCCGAAACTACCGGACCGATTTGAAAAGTTCTTTCACCATTAGAAAGCTACATTCACCCTAAATGACATAGGCTATGTTTTCTTTTATAAAAGAAAACTGGACCGCTAGTAAATGATTTAGGAGGAGGAGG
Source organism: Drepana arcuata (assembly GCA_016069955.1). Classification (NCBI taxonomy): domain Eukaryota; kingdom Metazoa; phylum Arthropoda; class Insecta; order Lepidoptera; family Drepanidae; genus Drepana; species Drepana arcuata. The sequence continues at coordinate 54,990 of JACCPG010007272.1, forward strand.
ACCTTTCCACTCTTGACGTTATCGGCAACGGCTGCGGCGTAGTGCGGCATGCCGAGTGCTAGCTCCAGCCAGGCGAGAATGGCGGGCGCGCGCCAGCGGGCGAGTGGCAGCGAGGCCGCCTCGCGCAGCGCTGCTTCGCTGCCCAGCGGCGACCACGCGCGGCTGCTGACCGTGCCGCCATACACCGGCTCTGACCAAATACTTGCCGTTTCTATAACCGACTCTAATTTGCTGTTAACTTATATCTATACTTCTAATACAATTACCTCTAAATGACATAAGATATTTTGTAATAAGATAAAAAAAATCACTACGTCAGTTATCAAATTATGACCATACATTATTTCTAAACTGATTTGGTCTGCATTTCGTATTAATAAATAATACGTAACGAATTACTATTTACTATACGTAGTATTTGCCATGCAATATTACTATAATGTATATTGTGACTTCAATGTATATTTGGAACACGAGAATATCTCACCACTTTCGTGTCCGCTGGAGGCTGCGCTGCCGGACTTGGTGCGGTGCCGACTGCGCGCGAACACGCGCGAGATGGAGCCCCAGGCAGAGCCGCGGCCGCGCGCTCCCTTACCACCCGCCCGACCGCGCACCACCCCTCCCAACGCTGCCTCGCACTCGCCCGGACTGGAGAGCTGCTCTACCGACCTAGCAACCAAGAGCCTTACCATAACGTCCTAGTGCAACCATAATAACAGTGCGAAATGATCGATGGACAGGTGACGATATACCGGTCTCTAAAATATTCTAAAGCCACAAGTCCATACGATAAGAGGTTGATGATACTCAAATGCGAGTTCATTTTTTAAAACCGCACTATATTAAGTTGACAATTTTGTTCGAAAAACCGTCGTGAAAATTATGATGATGGGTTTGGATATTTTGTCTGTACTTAAGAAATTATCGGTTGAACTTGGGAACAAACTACAAACCTGGAGAGCGAACCAGCGTCGATGGATCGCGAGAAGGGAGACGCGCTGTTGTGTGGCGACAGGGTGGGACTGCAGTCTCGCGGTGTGCTCACTGTTAAATACATTTATTATCTTTATTAATGTAGCATAAATCCCCATGTTTTAATAAAGTTAAATATAGTATTTCATACAATATTAAATACCTACATAGAACATCAATGTTTTACGTGAAATCTTAGGAGACGTAACAGTACCAAGTGAATTAGACCAATATAGCACCAAACAATCATGCCGCCGGTGATCGGTGAGTGGTTAACTATGTTTTTTTAAGCTCACTGACTAAACTTTAGTTCCGTTCTGTTAAGATGAAATTGATCATGAGATCGTCGGCTAGCTTTACATGCCGCAAACATGCGGACCACACGCTTAACAAATTCCACAAATACTAGATCAACATCACTCTTCTGAGAACTTTATAAACGGCCTAACGCTATCGTTAAATAAAACTTCTTCTAATAAAAGTGTAGTCTCGTAAGGGAAATTTTACTACTTTTTATCACGAAGCACCTTTTGATAACATCGGAATGGTGAACTTTCAAACAATTATGCTTAAAGAAAGCGCAGAATACAAAACCTTCCCGTCAACTTACCGGAAAGAAAAGCCTTTTGTGGAGCGTAAAAGCTTCAAAAACAATTTCTTTCGCCATTCTAAAGCACCGCTAACGAAATGCTCATATAACAAGACGCATAAAATGTAAGTATCATGATTAATAACGGTAGCAACGGTACGTTTCCATGTTTCCATATACCTATAAAATAATAATACTATCGCTGATTTACAGCGCGAGTAAATAATAGCCCGCTTTATATTTCATTAAATAATAAAAATCATATTTCTCATCATGGTTTGGCTGTAATGTCGTTAAAAGCGATTTCAGTTAAGTTCGCTTTTAGATCAAGCCATCAGTACTAATGGGAAGAACTTTTATGAAAAGTATTTTTCGTTAGTTTAAATTTAACTTTAAATGCTTTGCGTTAAATGAAATGATATACATTTATGACTCCGCGATAAAAGCATGACCGCTCATACATTTTAATTGGAGTCCGATTTTCTTTATAGATAGCGTGTTTAAGTAATAGAATATTGCTTGACGATGACGACGTTTACTTTTTGAAGTACATAAAGTTTGTTAACCTGCGCTGGTATTTGTATAGGTGGTCTCATTCCGAGTTTCGCGAGATATAAGATGATTGATAACAAACTCATCGGTGTGAATGTGAGACATACGTTGATAGATGTGATGTGCTGAAGAGACGAGCGACACGGCGTCCGTATCGTACGCGTCGAGTGTCGGAGGCGCGCCCTCGGCTGTCGAATCTGACAGATTGCCGCCGCACACAGACGTCGCCCCGCCGTCGCTACTACCTGTTACTGACACGATATCTGATAATAACATATTAAATCACTCTCCATATGAGCATCGCAACAGAAAAGATAAATAAATGCTAGTTACGCTCTTACTCTCGGCGACAGTAGTAGTGCACACTACATCGCCGCTTGTTGATAGAAATTTCAAGAAACTAAATTGAGTGGTACCAGACTCGCCATCTGTCACATTGGCACCAAAACATATGTGTGGTGAAATGTGGGTTTTACGTTGCTACTACCTCTCGAAGGCATTGCGGAAAGGTATGATGATAATATGAAGATGTGAACATCTTACAGTGTTTACCTCTGACACCAGAATCCGCGCTACAGCTGCCCCTGTCTCCGATAAGGCCAGAGGGACCACCCAGCATCATCGGCGGCCCAATCCCCAAAGAAGCCACGCTTTCGCCCTCGGACAGGCACCCGGCTGCTTGCAGTTGCCTCCGAGCCTAAATAATATTGGCTAATTTCAATATCTGACCAATCGTAAATTATAAATTCTATTCAAACAAATTTCATCCCCATTTCATGCCTCAATTAATTTTGATTTGGGGTTTACTTTGAACAGAGCCTGGCCTCCCGAATAGACCAGCCCGTTTCAGTGAGTACCACCCAGTCGTAATGAGTTTAAATGTTCCGCGGTCGGGGGTTATTACTATCGGCTTTCATTGCATATTTCCGGAAATTAGGAACTATTGAAAAGGATATATTTATACACACATAGTTTTTGATAACATTATGAAAGTTATTGAGAACAGATGTTATAATTTTCCTTGCAATTTGGATCGGAAGGAGCAATTTGAAATGGTAATTAACACCGCGTGCGGGTGATGGATGGGCGCCGGCGGGCGCCTATCGCGCCGCCTATTCATCATAACACCAACCTGTCGATATATGTTTATTTGGTATGCTGCCGGCCCACTTCATCATTCAACTTGTTCATTAATTATAAATGTACCATCTTTTGTTTATGTAAAATAAATACTAACAGACACAAAGTGTCCGCCGGAAACGTTCGACAAATACCTAATGTTATTATCAAACTTGTTTTATCCTATGTTGTAGGTATTTAACATGCTAATCTAAATTAATGCAACATTTTCCTAAGGCTTCGCAAGTAACTTAAAAAATGCCAGCTTCATCCCGATAAACTAATTACCGTCCCTTATTTATCAAACATAATCAAATTGAATCCCTCGTCTCATAATTGGATGAACAGAATGGATGTAGATGTAATTATTAACTAACTGACATTATTTAATTTAAATAAAAATACTTTTACAAGCAGTTGGGGCGCTGCGTCATCAATTCTCCTTTGTTAAAGCACTGAGTGACGTGTGGTGTTGTAGAGTATTAAGAAATTCTTGTAATGCTTACCTCAAATAGTTGTTCTCTGGCATGACGAAGCTGCGTGTCTCGAGCACTAAGAGCGGCGGCCAGCTGTAGGGATCGTTCAGCCTCATCTCGTGCGTGGCGTAATAGTGCCGCTCGCTCACGCTCCCGTTCCGCTCGCTCCACTCCCAGTGCTGAAGATGCACCGCCTCTCGAACGCATCTACGTAACAACCACATCATTCTATGCTTTAAAGCAGCTATTCAAAGGGGGAACGCTGCCAGTATCTTCGAAACCCTGCCTAAAGGGACTCCTATTAATAATATATTTTAGTTATTATATTAAATTTTTAAGGTTTTCATTTTAGTTACTATAAAAATAATTTTATATTTGATATATGATGTTAAAAGTCCACTGTATCCCATGCATTGAAATGAAGTATATTTTATGCTTTTAGTTCTGCTATATTTCGTGCATTGATGATTAATTCTTCACTTGAATTGGATAAAGGTTAATTTAGTTTTGTATGCTATCTGTATTTGTATCTATGTATCGGTCTATCAACCTTTTATGCACACACTCTACGAAATACAAATTTTAAATATTTGCTTTAACAATAAATTATACACGGACAAGTCAGTGGTTAAATTTGAATATGTTGAGCGGGAATACGCCGACTTTGCCTGACACGCCCGATTCTCACGTAACTTATATATTAGTTAATGTAAGCTCTTTACGTAAACGGTATAAGCAAACATAAACAACAAAATACCTGTTCGTAATTTCTAATGAAGTCTCTTAGTTCTTTTTCTTTATCTTCTAAGGTTGCATAAAGTTGCTTCATTTGATTTAATAAATCAAATTTCTCCGCTTTCAATCTTTTCTTGTCAGCTTTCAGAGCTGAAACAAAGATTCTTTTAAATTACGCACGCATTAGATCGTTCCAAACAAAATGAACTTACTAAGGATTTTATTCTGGAATAAAACATGTTGGATAATATCAATACAGTAAACAATCAATCTCAGTGCCAATTTTTTTATTGTATTCAGTTGTTCTGTCGTGATTGAGTAACAAACATCCTCACAAACGTTCACATGTATTTGTATAATTTCTTTTTGGTGTAGGTTTTACATCATCTATCTATAAATTCGTCCTATCAACAGTTTAAACATCGATAAGGTAGTTAAGAAGAATCGAGTCCAATGCGAAATACGTTTAGCATTTCCGACAGAAACGCGGTGGCCGAGCACCGACGGAATCAAAGTGAGTTTATAAACGGAATGTTTGTATGCTTGCCGCATGCTGGTATGCCCGGGTTGGTATAGCAGGGTTGGTATAGCATCAATCCTAAGCGATTCAGGCGCTTTGAGCGCAGGCTGCTCGCTTTGGTCCTGCGTCCTTTGTCGCTCGTTCTATTCAGATTCCCACAGCTCCGACAAATATACCAACGTGTACGTTTCAAAGTATGTTATTTAAATAGTGTTAGCAAAAGCTTATATTTTAACTTTTTTTTGAAGAATCTAAATTCATACGATAGGTGTTATAGGTAGCTATTATCTTCCGAAATGTAGTCTTGTTTATTTTACCTTAAACTTCGATGTCCAATAGATTGCATTACGTAGAAATACAGTAGGTACGTAGAAAGATTACAATAATGTAATACAATACACATAAATAAGTAGAGGTAGGTAGTAGAGCTAGACTTAGAGAGCTCTTACACTTCATTCACATTCATCAGATTAAAATTTGTTGACGTCCCCCCAACTTTGATTACTTGATCCATTGTGTCTGCTTCTGTATCCAGACACTTTCGCATTGTATGGTTTTGTCAACTTTTCTTCATCCTTTCGCCATGTCAACATATGATATGCTTTATTTTAGAAAAATTATGCGTGCAATTGCTAGTGATAACTAATTTTTTACCTTTACTTTTTACCTTTATACCAATACCCCGAGCATTGCAAACGCCTATAGGAAACAATGAATGACAGGAGCCCTGAACCGGCCGTATGCTTGGTTTTGTAAAAAACAATAAAAGCTATCCTTTATTTGAGATATCATATTATATTATATACCCAAAGCGGTGTTCGACCTATGAACTATATGTAACGTATGTATTATGTACACACACGGAGTCCATAAATAACAGCAAGCAAGGCCCGTGCGTGCCTTCGATCGTTGTTTCATTGAGCGCGTCAGATAACTCGGAACATCCCTTCCGTATCTAAATTACGTACACACGTTTATACGCTGCATATACTCCTAGTATAATACATCCTTTCGCCTATAATAGCGTCGATAAGGGAATTCCTGTAAAGTAGGAAAATTGTATTACTTTTTATTTAACGATATATAAATCTGCCTGACTACGTATTAACTTCGACGTCACTATTTCCTTATACAAGTTTTGATACGAATACTGTACGAACTAGATTTTATCATTCTAATTACAACACAGTACTCAGGAGTAAATATGTAAATGAATATTCTACCGATATTGAATCTCCTTATCAACGTTGGTCGATCATTTGAAAACATCGTAGTTATTATGATATTGGAACAGATCGGGCTTTCAGGCAATACCTAATAGGATGAAGTGCAGTGGTGAATGGTTCAATTATATTTAAATGGCAGTTCACGGAAAACGAACATTTCCCTGTTCACTAACAATAGTGATATATAGAACAATAGAGATATATAATAAAACATTAACAATACGAGCTAAATAAGGCATTTTATTTTTTCTTTAGTTAGCTTATAATATCTTTTTTCGCCTGAACTTAATAAGCTCTGAATATCGCAGCAAATCCGATGCGATGAGCCATTAAATTAAAATTTCCACTCTGTCGCCGCAACAAATATCGGAATCTAGTTCCACTGGCACCTAATATACCTCTGGCGGAAAGTGGGTGTGTGGGTATTACCTATACACCTCTGCCTACCCCTTCGGGGACCCTTGTGGGAAGGCGTGAGGATATATATATATAGTTCCACTGGCGCTCAGTATTGCAACGCAAATAAGATTGGTATGCATTATAAAGCATACAAATATAACATGTCTACAAAATGAGGTAAGATGAATTCATCAATCTTCAGTTATTTCATTAATTTTAAGAAGGGTACAGCTTTCCCGTTCGAATTTGGAGCTGCCCGATTTCGAAGCCAAATAACACATTTTTTTGTGTTGTGTTCCTGCGTGATGAATAAGGTTTCCAATAATATAAGCTCCTTGGAGAGGGGGGAGGATTGTTATATTGTGTTGGCAACAGAGGGATCAGTCCCATTATACTGTCAACACACCATAACTCTCCGAAAACCAAGTGACAACGCGCAAGTGATACTTCGGTATCGTGAGCGTAAACATGCTACGGTAACCGCTTCCCATCACGTGGGCCATATGCTTGTTTACTCATTTTAGTTGTAAAAAGAAACTTAAGATTAGAAATCAGTGTTAAGATAACTTAAGTCCAAATAGAAGTTTAGATTGAATTATACCCCAAGCTGACGTTACGTATACATAGCTCATTAGTTTATATATCCAAATTAGAACACTCAGTTTGTAGCTTAAGATCAAAGTAAAGTGATCCATGAGTGTAAATATATAGTCCCCGGTTTAATACGTAATGATATTCGATGTAATGGCATTAGTGAAAATGTCAGCCAAAGTTTGAGAAGCCTTCCTTAGTAAGTACGTGCTCCGCCTATTGATAATAGCCCTCTCGTCCCAGGTACTTGGTTGAACATTATGACTATAGTTTATCAAGATGTCGGCTTAGTACACGCCTTCCCCGTATCATGAAAGGCACTCAACAAATTGGCCACTTATATGGGATCCGATCGGATTAGCGTCTGAAGGTGTCATAGCATACACGTATTTTTTTGTATTTATTCGGATAAAAATATTGTTGTAGGTTTTCCATATGTTCTAACTCGACTCTTGAAGAATATACCTAAAATGTAGTTTATTTTGTTTCCAAAGTTATGTTAATTTAAGTACCTACTGTCTATGGGACGGATGGGTCATCTTACTTACCAACACAAGGGTTCAAAAGCTCTCAAACCCTTAACCTACATATGTACCTACTCAATACTATATATGTTCAAGTGGGATTCAATGGAGTATTGTTATTGAAGACGGGAATGTCATGAACTTTGGGTAAACAATGACACGTTACTTATTTATAAAATAATAATAATTCATTTATTTCAGATATTAAATTTGTCAACACCAAAAAAGAACTGAGACCATGGGCGCTCTATTACTTCTGCCTACCCCGTTTGAGTCGGCGTGAAGAGATGTATATATAGGATGTAAAAAGAACCGGTTTTTTCCATTTTCAACAGATTTCAAAAAAGTGGGATGATCTCAATTTAACTATTTATGATTATAATGTAAACGATATTTAGCTTGACTGAAAAATCAATTGCAGTCTTTCAAAGAAGGGCTGAAAGAAGTATTCAACTTAGGTACTGACTTATTTATCAGTGTGCAATGTGAAGTAGTTTTTGCATGAAGACTCACAGTTAACAGCCTCCCTGGCCAGGAGCAGTTCCTTCTCGAGCTGCTGTGGGTCCATCAGTGGTCCCTCCTGTGCCTCGCCCTTGGCTCTCTCCACGAGCGCCGTGCCGGCCTCACCGCGCTCAGCGGCCGCCACCAACAGTCTTCGCACTCTTGTAAGTTCAGCCTGTCACGAAGTAATAGAGTCAAATAAAATTAATTCGAAATGAATACTGCGAAATAATTAATAAAGTTTGTTGTTGCTATGCACATTCATTCTGTCACTTTCTACCCGCTAAGAATCCTAATATTTTTCTCTGAAATGTAATCTAACCTCAGATATTTAATTGTAAAAAAGCATTTGTATGGGGTTAGAGTGATAGAAAACGTTAAGGACCAATTCAGAAATAATTCAGCGGAAAAACAACAAAGGATTGTAGGATATATCCATTGATTTTTATATCAATGGATATATCTAATATAATTTCTGTTTATAATACGCGCGCCGCGTTCCGTTTCGCCAAATGCCGGAAACAATATCTAATACAAATAATATGATAGATTTTTATAAAATGAAAGTTACTATAGGGAGTTTACCTAATAGAAACATCTCCATTCATTACGTTTACCAATACTGATTAATGAAGCCCATTCCCAATAGACGGATGAATCAAAATTAACCCGGAACGGAGTTGTTTATGAGTTGTAATTTAATTTGCCAAAAAAATGAGGGGAAACGCTCGATCAATCATTTCGGTAAAAAAATTTCAGCAGTCAGTTTTTACGACTCATAAGTATCTCCATTCATAATACCGGGTAGAAAAATCCAATTGTTATAGCAGATCCAGTTATTTTGCTTTATGTAGTAAGTGGTTTCCGAGTGGTTCGAGTAGTTGCCTGGAAAATCAAGATTGCAGGTTCGAACCCCAACTCTACCAATTAGTTCTTTTCAGAAACTAAGTGCAGTGATAAATCACACCACATGCATCATGGCGAAGGAAAACATCGCGAGGAAACCTAAATACACTTAAGAAGAGACGCAAAAGCGTCGCAAGAGAAGGTACGGTTTTAAGAAACAGCCATGGACTCGCCATTGGTCACGTGGCATGTAAATATACCTTCGGCAAAAACTGACTACGCCTATTACGTGATAAGCGAATATGCCTACTCTGCTACGCCTTTGGGCATCCTTCTGAGAAGACGCGATGATATACTATACATGGTGTCACAAGAGGAGGAAGGTATTGACCCTCCTTCAATAGAGCACTACTGTAAACTGAGCAACTATACATGTAGAGCATACATTTACATACGTGCAAATTGACACAAAGGCAACTGATTACTTACCAGGGCCTATACGGCATCAACTGTGTTTTCGCCAGAGACAAATGCGGTAGAAAAAAAAAATCTAATTACTTGTAATCGTTCGTTCTCCATGCGGAGTCTCCTGGCAAGCTGAGCACCAGTCAACATTCCCGGAGATGCTGGCACCTCTTCTTGGCGCGATCTGTCTGACCGGCCGCCTGGTGATGCTGCTTCTATTCAATACATTTTTATTTGAAGACTTATTCAAACAAAAAAAAATCGACTACGAGTCGAATTAGATGGGAAACCAAATTAATTAATTGTGAAAGTTTCGATCTCGAACTAATTTCAGGTATTTTAAACTACACAAAACAGCAATAATAAGGCATCTAAAATTCATAGGCATGCCTGTGAATTATTTCCACTCGGTTACCTAATTCTCAATTTGTTGTACTTCCCAACATTGTCTTGTTAATAGCTTTACTTGTACAAAGTTCGGTCCTTGTTTAGCATTGAAGGGCTCACGATATAGCCCTCATTATTAGCTGTCGTACTATATAATATGAAAACTTTATTAAACTACAGTGCTGCGGCATTCATATAAATGGGACAGTTATGGGAACGTAAACGTTGTAATAACGTAAAAGTTGGTCTAGTCACGAAAGCCGCGGCTGTGCTCGGTCCAGACAAATCGATTACTCGAATGGAACACGCGTCAAGCCGGGCGCGGGCCGCAGGTGTGTGCGACGTCTACTTCGCCGTACCATCGCTTTGCCGTGCACGCGCTGACTCCGACAAAATAAGCTATTTCTGCTAACATGTAATTATTCTTCTAGAACACGTCTTGTGCACAAAATTAAGTGGGGAAACGTTGGAGCTCTTCACACATTAATACACGTAACAGCTTCGGAAAAGTAATAAGGCTCAGCAACTTATTCTGTCTGCTCAAAGTGGCTTATTGCTTGTGCTATTTTTCTAGAAGCCGAGGTGACCGAGTGGTTCGAGTAGTAGTCTGCAACACAAAGATTGTATGTTGGAAATCCGACTGCACCAATGAGATTTTTTTGATATTAACAACAGGGATTAGTCACAGCAGCAGTCACAGATTTAAGGGCAAAACATCGGGAGGACAGCTACAAACGTTTGAGAAGAAATTAAAAGTCGTGCTTGTGGTAACGGCGATGGACTCGCCATCTGTGTGTGTAAAAGAAATATATCTCCGGCTAACAGTTTGTGTGTGGATACTACCTACACACGTTTTCCAACCCCTTCGGGGACCCTTGTAGGTATGCGTGATATGAAGTAAATATTTATTTAGGTATAATTTACCACATTGAGATAGGTAGATAAGACGATCACTCACAAATCACAGTAACCCCGTTATTCTATTCGGTTTGACAAGTAAACAAAGTGGAGATTGCTGGATTGGCTCCGGAGACAATTATTACACACGGATGCACACGTATTTACGAGCAGAATTGGCACATACCTATGTGTGCCAATTCTGTTCGAACAGCATGAAGGTTAGTTAGTGGATCCCAGTATGTAGTTTTTAAGATACAAAGCAAACCGTAAAAGTAATTTGTACAATATTTACAATAACGTCCAGGTGATAAATAATAGACTAATAATAATAGACTGCTAGTCTTCTTGGCACGGTGCCGTGCTATACCTATTCGGGTAAAATATTTGTACGTATCTGTAAGTAGTAGGATACCTACGACAGTTTTTTTTCTAAATATTATTAATAGACGGCTATATTAAAGGACTAAGGTGACAAATAATCATGTGGTCTGCCTAATGGTAAACGATTACCACCACCTATGGACGCTTGCAAAACATAGGATATTGCTCGCGCGTTGTCGATCTGCAGGATCTTTTTCACACCCATCCTAAAGAACTTCAATTTGTTCTCTCCAGGGCAAAATCTTAACGTTTGATTCTTACAGAGCTGCACGGATGTACTCCAAAGAGTTGGTTCCCAAAAGCAACTAGTTCATTATCAGCCAAGATACAGGTGGCTCACTCAACTAGAGAGCGGATGTTTTTTAAACGAAGCAATTACATGTAACTTCATCGTTGAAATATACATATTCGAATTTAAGCAGTACTTGTCATGTTGATCAGACACGTTCACATTTTACTGTTTTGACGTTCATAATATGCAGCCTGTTGTAGCCGCCTTGCAAACATTTAACTAACTCGAACTTTGTTCATCAGCAAAACAAATATGCCGTCTCGGCTAGTTACCAACTATTATCTCATGGATTACAAGTCAAACAGGGATTTAAAGTTTCTGAGCCTTAAATGTTATAAAGCCTTTTGTTTTCGGCTCGAACGCCTACTTGTTTATGCCTCCTATCTCTTGAATCTTGAGCCGAAGCCTTGAAGTTATATACGAAAATGACAGCCTCATGCTGCTTAATATAAAGTAGCCATATTTTAATCGACCCGTTTTTATCTGTTTTAAAAAGTGGTAGTGTTTTTAAAGGTACTTGTACTTTTTATATTGTATCGTTTGACTTTTGTATGGGCGTACCTCCATCAAGTGTAGCAGTGATATCAGCCCTAGGTTCTGGGCCCTCGCTGCTCCTCCCTGGAGATGTGGCCTCCGGCAGAGGCACCTCCTCTTCAGAGCTGTCCGCTGGATCTAAGATATTCCTTTCGCTAGTATTGCTGTTCCCACCATTGCCTATCTCGGCATATGTTCCGCTGTCGCTACCGTTCTGTGTCGACCATTTGACTGGGGACTCGAGTTTGCCGTTCGCTTGGTTTTCCTTGTTATCGTCGTCTGAGGGAAAAGCTGAATGCATGTGCAAGATAAGTATCTCTTACTAGTAAAAACCGGTTTATTTGTGTCCAAAATATTGGAACCTTACAGATATTACGTGAGGTAATTGTTAAACTTAAAAGACATTAATTGTTCTTATTACTCACCGTAGAGGTAGTATCATGATGCTAGTCTGTATTCGTAGTTCGGAGACCAGATCGTTCTAATAAAACCCTTCAGCTAAATTACAAATGTAGGTATGAACATACCTATAAAAGGATTTTCCTTTCCGTTCCTTACAGTCAGCTTAGTTCTGTTGAGCGTGGCTTCTTTGTCCGCGTTGTAAGCTCCATTGCGTGGTTTGTCCAGGGTGCCTATGAGGAGCCGGCGTTCTGGTGGCACGGGCCGGTCGTCGCTCCGATCAAGCATGGAGGTGGCCGGCGTGATAAGAGGATCCGCAGGCTCGGGCTCTTCGGTCACCCGAGATCCCACCGATACCTGCTCGTCGACCATTTTGCGCAGTTTCGCCTGTCAATTACATACATTGGGACCTAGTTAACCTAATGAACCGTGACGGCCGAGAGGTTTAAGTGGTTATTAGCAAAATTAAGACTTCAGGTTCCAATCCCCATGGATTTCTTTTTAGTGGAGCAAAACATGTTGTTTATACACAGTGAATGTCGTGTATAATATCCGTAATTGGTATATGTATTAGAATAAACCATATTTAAACATTGTGAGTGTAATAAATAAAATCATTTTACATCGTGAAGAAACCTGCATACAGTTAAGGAAGAAATTTAAACACGTAAAATATATAAACGATTATCGAATAGACGACGGATTTCACGATCTGATGAAATCAAGATGCTATTTGAGCACAGGCATAAAGATATAAACACAACCCTTTGAAGAGTTTGCGGATACTTATTTACAAAGAAAGAGTATACTTCGAATGCATTTTTGTGTGTTATCCTACAATTGATTTTCCTTTTTGTTGAATGAAGCTACTTGGGAGTGACGGAGTTGAACCGTGGAAATTGTTTGTAATCACGAACTAATTAGTATAGTTAACGGCTTACGTTCTGTTAGACAGCTAATTAATTTTAAACTAATAATATGGATAAGCCTATTACGGTAGAAAAGGCAATTAGCTAAAAACAAATAAAAATTTATTTATAATGATTCTGGAAATGGAGAAACAATTTGATTAAAACACAGAATTTAATACTTTGAAGAACAAAAGCCTCATATATATTTTAGTAGAAATAAACATTTAGCTCGACCTTTATTAGTGGGACCACAAGATAAATTACTTTGTGAACACTTAAAACTAATGAGAAATACACATAGCCTGACATTTTAATACGAGTGCGTCGACATATCTTTGCTTAGACGGAGTACTTCCGCGACCTATTTACCTGGCATCATTTGACTTCCCAAGTATCTACGTTAAAATTCTGCCGCAATGGACCGATTACCAACAAGTTTGCAATTAATTTTAATGCTTCAATTAAAGTGAAGGGTGCGTTACAAAGTAATATGAAGGGAGGCTAGGGATTGCAGCTATTAACAATTTTATTTAAGTGATGTGATAATTCATTTTACAATTTTATTCGCGCATGTACGAGATAGTGCGCGCATCATACATATCTTATTGAGTGTGATACAGTATTGTGGCATGCAGCGGTAATCTAGATACTCTAGTGCTAATTAATGATGCAGTTGATGTATTACCTGGGCGTCGCCTAGTATTCGGCGCACTAGCGCCATCAGGCCGCCGTGGCACGCGCTGTCATGCTATCCTCCGCCGCCGCCGCTCCGACTCATGGTGCCCCGCCCCTTCACCCCTGACACACACCTCACACACTATTCGCTAACAACCAATACTATTATATCCAAACTATTTCACTTTGTTGAACGCTCCTCTTTGTGCCCGATTTATGAAGAAACTTTGATATTTCTCCTTTGTGTGCCACGAGTTATCTGGAACAATAACATCGCATGTGAAAATTCACGCATGGAATGACATTATGAAATACCTTTCATTCTCTCTTGAAATACATTTTTGTGCTGGCTATTTATTATATCATGTCGTCCATTACACGGAATCCAGAATTTAAATTGCGTTTAGTTTGCCTCCATTTGAGAAATATCACCTGTTCATGTTTTGCGGCGTGAAATCAGTCAAGCAGTGTCAGTCAATTTATCGCTGTGGGTTGTTCATTAAGGGCCGGATAGAGTTTATAATTAAGAACCAAACAGATGCATTTACTCTCTAACGATAGTCACTGTTAAATAATCGCATAATTCGCAATTAAAATAGTTTTTTTATTAAATAAGGGCACCATAGTAACTGATGCATATTGGATCTGGATTGGTTCGTAATGAAGCAATAACCACCCGGGCAAATTTATCTATTTCTTTTACTTATAATTGATAAATAGCCTTACTCCTCATAAGCAAAGCTTGTCACGAGGAGACCTAAATTATATTGATATGGAGAGAGATAAAGTAGATTTAGTGATGTTGTATCAGCTTGGATTCGCTTTCCAGGTTATAAACACCTTCTTAGAATTGCTCATCGAGACCTTTTAGCAGGAAATTATCTTCAAAAATCGTGCCAGAATTTTTCAACATTGAATCCAAATCGGCAAGACAAAGGGGACCCCATTCACAACATTATTTGAACTTCTACCAACGACGTCAAATTACAATTCCGTTTCAGTATAACGCAGTGTTTGTAGAGATTGGAACGCCCGTTAATTTAAATCAATATACCTGACGTTTAATTTAGGAGTTGCTCCTCTTTTCTGGTTAGGGTCTTCACGTCACGAGTGCAGTATTCATCAAAGTAATTGCGCAGTTTCATTAAAAATCCCGGCACATCTTTCAAGATTTGCATAAAAAGGTCTCGAGGCTTCGCCTGAGCCTCGGGCCTTCGCTCACTTTACATTAAACCAATTTTTAAATGTCACAAACTTCTTGAAAGAGGCACGTTTGCAGAAACAACTTCGTAAACGAAGTGTTGACTTAAGAATTTGTAAAATTGACATTACATAATTTTTCGTAGCTTCGAATTAGTCGGTCATGACATGTACGTTTATCTTTACATCCATGAGTTTTTTTTGTACCACACTGGTGGCATACAAGCATGCGGTTGGCCTAATGGTAAGCGGTTACCGCCGATTATGGACGCTCGCAACAGGGGTGTTGCTCGCGCGAAGGAAGGAAAACATCGAGAGGAAACCTGCATACGGCTGAGAAGCAATTCAAAGACGTATGTATAGTCGTGCTTGAGAGTTGGACTCGCCATCTGTCACATTGACATCTTAAATATATCTCTGGCGGAATATGGGTGTGTGGGCCCGAGTCCCCGAAGAGGTAGGCAGAGGTGTACAGGTAGTCTATACACCTCTGCCTACCCCTTCGGAGACTCTTAGGAAAGAAATAGCGTTATAATTGGTCAACATTACTACTGCTCCTTTACCAAAAACACGGATATTAACTCCGTACATACATTTTATATGTAAAATGCCACCTTCGTAACATGAAGTATTAAATAGATCCTATTGGTTTGTACTGTAACCGGATTACTGCCTAAAATTAATTGCACAGAGGTTAGTTAATAAATGAGGTTATTGTAACCAGATGGCTGGCACAGGTGAGTAGAATTATTTGGCGAGAGCCATACCTCGCTATTTACGAGGGAACTTCTCCTTTGCTCTATTATAATGGCCTCGTAAATATCTTAAGTTTAAATCTCAACGGTTAACTTATTAGGGTAAGCCTGATATTCTATTTACTCACGGAGTTGATAAATGTGCCTTGTTGACAACACTACAATGTTTTCTAAATTAATTGAGTTAGACTAAAATAAAAAAAAAAACGTAATACGTCAAGAGTACTCGAAACCGACGAGCGTGAATGAAGAGACTGATGAATGTAGTCGAAACGAAAGAGGTATGTAAGTCTAAATTGAACTGGCGCTCTATACTGTCTGCCTACCCCCGTTAGGGACTCGGCATGATATGTATGTATGTATTTTAGAGTTTGAGTCCGTTTGTAATTGGTCCTTTTTGTAATTGACTGATCAATCAATATTGCTAGCTTTTTATTAAGATTTTTTAACTAGGTACTTATAATACGAATTGTTACTATTTCATCCTCTCAACTGTCACACCTACCTTTTCTTTCTCTGTTTCTTATTTCTCTCTACTCTGGTTGCCTGGTAGAAATCGCTTTTGCGATAAGGCCGCCTATTGTGCCTACTATATGTTTTTCTTTGTCATTTCTGTTTGTTTTTGTAAATGTGTGTGTTTGTACAATAAAGGATATATTATTATTATTATTATACGAAATAAGAATCGTAATGTAAATTTGAATTTCTCTACATTGAGATCTTTTTCTTTTTGATATTCTCTGTAATGCAAATTTAAATAAAATAGTTGAATTTCATCACCGTAAAGCAGTCTCATAAGAATATTGACAAGTTTCATTTCTCTGTAATGCAAATTTAAATAAAATAGTTAAATTTCATCACCGTAAAGCAGTCTCATAAGAATATTGACAAGTTTCATTGAATTTCACATTGGAAAAATAGCCAGGACTAAAACTTAGTGATTAGTTTCAAAGTTTACTTATTTTTAATTACCCTGAACGAGGGAGATAGCTCTAAAAATAAAAGGCATTGCTTTCAACTTTTCCAATCTACAACCTCTGGCATTTACTGTACTAACTTCTGCTTTTGAAGGCAAACACGACATTCATACCTTTAGAAATAAACTACAATTTGTCTTAGTTTCTTTATGGTATGTTTTGATGAAATATACCCTCTCATCAAGGCATGATGTTTGCGTGCCTTACTTAACTCTAGCAAGCTATACAACATATTTAACAGTAAAATATTTTTTTTCTGCGTGAATTTTATTTCATAGGTAGTCATTTTTTTCCGGAATAAAACAAGATGTGTTTTATGTAATAATTCAGCTAATAATCTATCTCTATGCCAAGCACATCCAACTACGTGGTGTATTTTTTGCATGAAAGAGGAACAAACATCGTTTTGCATAGTCGTGCTTGAGTAACGGCGATGGACTCTTGGATGGATCTTTCACGTTGGCACCTAATATACCTCTGGCGGAAAGTGGGTGTGTGGGTATTACCTATACACGTCTGCCTACCCCTTCGAGGACCCTTGTGGGAAGGCGTGAGGATATATTATATTATATTACTAGGATTCAAACATTCTCTGTTAATATTCATATAACCTCTCCACCACTCGAGTTCAAATGTAAAATCTACAATGTCACCTTAAGCCGGTCATTATATAAAGTCTTCAGTGGGAGCGTAGCGTACCCTGCTATTTCCATTTCGCCCATAATTGGCGGTTTATCCCCGACCTCTGCTATTGTTTCCGTAATGTACTCGCACATAGGTGCGGCGTCCGACCCCAGAATACTAATGTTTCCCCAAATAAACACACACCGATAACTATTTCCGCAATACACTGTATATATGTACAAGTGTATATTCATGTTTGTTTATTCCTTACTGAGTAATACTTTCATAATACATTTCTCACAAGCTCCAACAGATGGTTGTCATGTAGATAACTAAATTAATCTTTGGTAAAATGGGGCGTTATGCCTCTGCCTACCCCTTTAAACATTCTTCTGGCTAGTGGAGTGAAGATATACTGCGCACAGAACCTCGGTTGGGACCAATGTATTTTCTTGTAATTTATCACTTACTGGGCTTTACGTAAAAGCAAGAAATGTGCATATACAAGCGAACACATCCGTTCCTTCATGTTTCCTCTCCCTTCCTTCTGAGACCCTTGTCTATATGTGTTAAGATATGTATTATCTTTCAGTTAATATGTGAATTATTAGTTTCGTATTAGTGCCTATATTTCCACAAGATATTTACATACTATCTAATCCTTGGTAACTAGTAAGTAATCGCACCCCAGCTCACGCGCCACTTCGTCATTTACGCAAGCTCAAGTTAACGCTCATCTAACCGCACTGCAAACCCAATCTCTCTCACTCTATAGTAACTGTAAACATGAAAATTTGCTTTATAAATAATATTAGCTATGATACGAAATCCGAAGTTTATGAAACGATAATACGAAAATATGAAATGACAATGTGATATGGGGACAGACATTTTATATCAATTTTATTGAAGGTTTGAGATCTATAAAGTAATAAGTGCCAAGGTAGGTACGAAAATGATTTTCCAAATATTTTGAAGTTGGCTTCGTGATTTTACAGAGTTATAACGACATAAAGTACCCGCTTGTTGGCTTCGTTAATTATAAATACACTTTGTAAACTTATTCGTTGCTGGAAACAAGCAAAGTTTGCAATATTGAAATTAACTTTCAAATTAACCAAGTGTCTAGGTGTATAATTAAAATACTTTTCCGGTACTAAAAGTGATGTTAGAAATAGCAACTTTGACAGTTTGACGTTGGAATGTATAAAATGTTAGTGAAAATAATGTGCTGTTAACACCCATGTCAGCCGTAAAAGTTAGTCGAAGAGCCGGCAGCTCCCTCTGGAGCGGCAGCGCGGTACAACTTCAGTACAAACTTGCTAACTAGATTCGAGCTACGTTTATAATTACACGTATTTATGATGACAGATGACATTGACTGGAATATTCCTGAGAGAGTGAGGCAAGTTACATTGTTAACACAGAGAGCAAAATGGTAATAATCGTAACAATAGTATCTTCATATTTGTACATATGTATTTATCTTCACGTCCCCGAACGGGTAGGTACAGATGTAACGACTACCTTTTTGTTCACACATATTTTGATACTAATGTGACAAGTGGATTGTATTAGTGGTAGTGGTAGTTTTTATAATCCTTTACGGGTTAACGGAGAGCGTAGAATACTAGTTCTCTCTTGACTTAAAGTCCCCTTTCGCTCCCGCCACACCAGTGAGTATTTGTATACATACTCGCCGTATAAAAAAAATATTATCAAGGTTCGTAGCCATACTTATTAAGGTAAGATTTTTATTAAAACACTTTCAACCATCGGGTACTAGCTGTAAGCTTCTTTTGTTAAGTAAATCAATTGAGCACAAAGTCCCAGCCTTTATTAATAAACCAACCTAGCTTGAAAAATATTGAGAGATATTTTCTGTTACCCTGGGTTGAATGCTCTTTAAGCGCAGGTGTTGTATAATTACATACTATGAAATACTTTCAGCCCTTCTGCTGCACGCTAGCATGAAGAGGTCGATGACACTTTATAATGATTCTAGAAGCAGAATTGTAAATCTTTTGAACAAACTTTAGTCCCTTAGTGTTTACGTATATACATTGAGTCCCTCGAGAGGGTTGCCAGGGAGTCTAGAGCGCTAGTTTTCCCACATTGACTGACCTCTAACGTTTTATCCACATTCGGTCTCTTCATACATGCTGGCCTTTTCGAGAACTCTTGATGTTCAAATTTTTGAGTGTTTGATCAACTTTAGTAACATAATATAAAGTAAGATAGCAAAGAAGAAATCATACTATAGAATTGTAAAAACTAGGTACTGAATTGTGGAAAAACGCACAAATATATATCAGGACGGTAAGGAAAGTACGTCAATGAATCCATGTCATTCAATCATATTGTCTTATATTATATTACTAGCTGTGTCCGTGACTTCGTCGGCGTGGACGGCATATTTATTTTTCGTAAAAATGGATTGTTTTTTCAATAAAAAGTATCCTATGTTACTTCTTATACCTCCAAGAATATGTGTACAAAGTTTTATAGTGATCTCTTAAGTAGTTTTTACGTGAAAGCGTAACAAACAAACTTACATTCACATTTATAATATTAGTAAGATACTTATTGTCGATTGCTCGTAGCATAGTAATATATTAAAGTCACTTGGATTTACACAAAATTTCGTTTGAAACTAATTTTGAAATACCTATGTAAAATGTGTAGCAAATTTGATATATAATTAGGGGCATAGGTACATTATAAGCACAATAAACACAATTGCGGTACTCTCTACAACACAAACCTTTCACCAGGCAAGAGTATAGGTTTATACCATTTTGTAAATAGTCGCTGGCAAAAGCTAGTTTCGCACGTTTTCAGTCATTATATAATTACACTACTACAAGATTCCTTTGAGAACAAATCTCAACGTCATGAAATATACAGCTTTGGATTGCATTTCGTAGAGCGAATGATTCACAAGTGAAGGAGGAGTAAGGATTATACTTGCATAGGTATCTACTTATACCATCTAATTACACACTGAGGTAGAAGCATGGAATCAATGCTAAATGCTCTTGAGACTGGTTTCGTGAAAAACGATACATTTTACGTATTAAATATTTTATTATTCTTCATCATTATGTTCTTTCGGGTCGACTACACGCGACTTACGAGTATTGTGTTGCCAGCGTTTACAGGTAGTGGCGAGCCGCCTGATTGTTTGCACTTATTAGTGATATATATAATAAAAAGACTTCATGTCAATCTTAGTTGCCAAGAATACATAAAGGTCATAGCTACAAGGTTAGGTACTTACTAATCAAGGCAGAGGTCATCACCTAAGTTGTTCAACTTCAATCTAAGTAACTACTTACTTGATATATTAGTAGGTGAGGTATAATAAAATTGTAGAATGTAGGTATATATTTTCTACTTAATAATAGCATTTAGCGAAAATAATACCAACCGCTTTACTTGGTTCCAGTCAGAGCTCCGGGTAACATTACGTACTGGGCCACTTTTCTTCCAACGATAAAGTTTTATGTACGTAATATGACACTTGTTGTAGCGATGTTCGAATATAAGATTTTATCAAAGAATAAGAAAGAAAATATACCATCATTCTAAATTAAAACTTTCCCACCTCAATTGCCGTCTAGCCTACCTTAAACTATTTACTGGGAAAATAAAAGTAACTGACAGATTATCAGGTACGTACTGTGTCTGTGCCTTTGGCAGAATAGTTGTCTATGACCCCTAGTCATATATTGTAGACAAATACATTTATTGGCAGTGAATTATATATCTCTGGCGGAAAGTGGGTGTATGGTCTCCAAGCTGTAATGGCTAATGGTATTGAATAAAAAAAGTTGTAACTATGTATTTAAAAACTTGCTTGTGCGCAAAAGAAAGGTTTGATATATTGTAAAAGTAATAAAACAACAGTAAGTTTCCAGTTAACACATTCAATCCTAGATGCTCAGACCAATAAAAAAAGATAGACAGAGTATTGACTGTTAATTAGGTGAAGCCGCTGTCAATTCATGTGTGCGTGAACTGTGTAAGGCGTGCGCTTGTGTGCTAAAAAATAATGTTGCCAACTCTGTATCTCAGGTTGCCAATCTCCCAACCCATTGCAGTCTGATTGTACTACAAAGTTATTACTACATAAAGTACATAATGTAATTGATTTCCTATTAAATTTATTAAAAATTAATAGTCATAAAAGACTTCAATAGATAAGTTTTCTTTTCAAGCTTTTTACTAACTTGTAGTGGTATACAGGGTGATTTTAAATAAATAAATAAATATTTTTTTTAATAAATACGACGAAGCCCACATTTTGTGTAGTATATATCGCACTCTTCAAAGTGTATTGAGCAAACAACACTATATTTTGAGGGTAACCAATCTTCATTTCTACTATCCCTTATAGCCCTAATCCATCTTTCTTTCCATACTGTTTCAGTCGGGAACCTAAAATAAAACAAATTATAAAACGTATTTATAATAATATGACAAGGGGTCGTGCTGCGTGATATAATTTTAAATAAAATCGTTTGATATTTTGATGAAGAATGACAGACTAACGAAATAATTTAATATTTGAAAATACTATAATCTTAAAGATTTAATATAAATAACCAATCCAAGGTAAATAATCAATTTGATAAGATACTACAGTAAGTTACCCTATTATTGGGAAAAAAAAACATGTGACCTGCTGCAACACTGGTCGAGGTTTTGTGTTCCGAGACAATTTGCAATAATAATAATAGGTTAAATTCATAATTTTACTGGTAATACACGAATATTCAATTACTTACTTGTGAAAAGTAATCCCACATGGTTTTTTTTGTGCACATTAATTATTTTTACACCATTTGACTACACAGGACGGCATATTTTTTTTTTTTTCTTAACACCAAATTAACGACGTGCGCTGTCACTTACCAAAGGCCAAATGGCGGGCGGTCGGCTTCCTATGGTCCTATCGGCTTCCTTTTGGTTGCCTCACCCCGTAGTATTGGATGGTTCTGTCTTTCTTTTTTTATTGGTCTGAGCCTAGATGGTTCAAGCGTGGTATTAAGAAATACAACTTATTTTTATACCACAAAGCAGGATATATACCTGGTAATGTAGTTGTTATTCTATGCGGAATATCGCTATTATGACTCATACTACAGCCAATCTTGCAAAAAGATCACGGATTATTTGTATGCCTTTGTTAACGCAATCCCATTAATACGTATTCGCTCGGTTCACTACAGAAGTAACTGTAGATGACGGAACGGTCCCTCTCATTTATTTCTCTACAAATAGTCGGTAACACACCACAGTAGAAAGACCCGATTAACGACCTATATTTTTTTATTATACAATTACGGCGCGCTTGTCTATCTGCCTGCCCGATAAAAGACTGCACCAAATTATATGAAAGGTAATTTTATATTGAAATAGGTTCATGTATCGAGTATTTTTTTTAATTCATTGTCCCACGACCTGTAATAAAGATGTTGTCATTTAATACGAGTGCAAACAGTAATTTCCACTGGGAGTCACTTCAAAGAGTCAGTATTTTACGCATTAATAAAGAATACGTATTTGGTATCCACCAATCCCTTTTTTTTTATATCTTATTATGGTAATTTTTTTATTTGTTGTATTGGATAAACTTAATAAATTATTAACCGATTATAAAAATCCATCATCTATGGAAAGCAACAATATTCCGAAGTAACATGTGGTAGGCATATTTTATTTTTAAAAATAAATCATACCTACATATATGTATAATCTGGCGAAGCACATATAAAGTAAAAGGCTTTATTTGCTTGGTAGTTAATATAAATATATATATATAAACACAGAGGCACAGATCGTTTGCAATCGGCACCCAACAATACGCTCAACAGCTTATTTACTTTTTCTCAATTTAGGTTAGAATGCCTCTGATGTCAGTTTCGTACTCCGTTTAACGGGATAATGAGATGGAAGTGAATTGACACAATTTGCCGGCTGACATCGGCCTCGAACTCTACTTTATAGGGAAACATTTTCTACAGTTTATTGAATAAAATCATGTTGTTCGGTCCTTCGCCGTTGAGTTGATTTTCCATACATACATCTCATCAAGCCGAGTCTCTCACGAAATCAGCAGAGTAGAACGCAAGTTCTATCTAGATTTACAGACCTCACTTCGCTTCCTCTCCATTCATCACTCTCCTCATGCATACTCATCAACACCAGGTACTCTGACGTATTAGCGGGACTGGCGTCGTCACTTATTCACCGATTTACAAACTTCTTTGAAGTGTTCCAAAAGATGCTAATTCCTTTTTACTCACGGCCAAGCCAATGGTGTGACAAAATACAGTACTGTCCTGAAGCTTTAATTTCTGTAAAGAGCTAAATATATCTTTTGAGTATTACGTCAGTAAAAGTTCCTAAAGAAAATAAGAATATTGATTGCTATTTCTTTTCGAGAATCTAATCAATGGATATGTAACAGATCAAAAGCCTCACCAATAGGCTCAGAGTCACCTTCTATAAATTGGCTCTATCAGTCACCGATTGTTTTCCGATGACACTCGTTACAGATATCACTTTGCACGCACTAACGAGGGACGATTGATGTCTTCGTGTCGGCTACTTATTTCCAGCTTGGATGAGTCTCTAACACGCTACCAAACGACGTTACGCGGTATTCTGAGTTGGATAAAACCGTAGTGGAAAATAAATGTGAATGAAGCGAAATATCTCTTGGGAGAGCTCTAGTCTCTTTGTCTACCACGTAAGGAACTCTGAATAATACAAATAAAGACATTGAAAATCTATTTCAAAACCAGCGCGTGCCTTTTTTTATAAAGTGTGAGCTCTTTAATTCTTTGAACCAGCAGAATATCAGCGTTAGCAAAAACGTAATTGTCATTAACCTCTTCGCTTCTTCCTTTAAATTAATTATTTGCTGTTTATAAGTAGAAGTATGTAGTTAAATCGAACCTTTCCGTACGTGCACTTCGTGTTCTTATCCACAGTTATATCATTTGCTATGTAGGTAAACTATGATATGAGCCGTGGTGGCCGAGTGGTTCGAGCAGTTGCCTGCGACGCAAAGGTCGCAAGTTCGAATCCCGACTGTACCAATATTTCGCTTGAACCCTCGTATGCATGAGTGATTTTGTCAGCTAACTACTACTTTTACGGTGAAGGAAAACATCGAGAGGAAACTTGCATACGTCTGAGAAGAAATTCAAAGGCGTATGTATAGTCGTGCTTGAGTAACGGCGATGGCCTCGCCATCTGTCACGTTGGCACCTAATATACCTCTGGCGGAAAGTGGGTGTGTGGGTATTACTTAAGGATTTATTAAGAAAAATCTGCGACATCCATATCCATTTACGATACTGATATATGAGAATGGTCGTTCGTATTTTATAATACTATAATACTAACGAATACTTCTTTCTTGTGTTTGAAGGCGTTTGCGAACTGGGCTCTAGTCAGCTTTCTAATTGCTTCTCTTCCTCTTTTCCTACTTTTAATAACGGGCACCTTTTCTCTCATCTGACTAGTATAATGTTAACATTATTAAATTTCTTCATTTTTAACTCCTTAAATATTTTAGTAACACATATGTGATGTAAAACTGTATATTAAATTTCAGCTGGTCTACGTTTGCACAACCGTAAGCATTCCATTTACTAACAGCATCTAAATTGTACATACATCATTATACTTTTTTTAATAAATGGAACTTCTAAATGTTTTTCGTTAAAATTACAATATAAAAATGAATCGCAAATTACGGCCACTCAAACAATCCGGTTTCCCTTCCCGTTTACTAGAGTTTAATTAAAAAGCTCAACGTTCCAAGCACTCACTAATAGGGCATCACAACACGGCTCCCTACCTTCTGCGTGCGAGTCCTCCAGCAGAGTATGCTAAAGAGGTTTGCTACGGGACTTTGTTTACATAAAGGGGACTGAAATCTACCCACACAGACGATGTGCAAAATTTTTCGCTAGGTGCAAACCTTAATCGAAAGAAATGAATCCCGCATCATAAATTTCACTTAAAAGCTGAATAGAGTGTGATGCGAACCTTTCGCATACAAAGACGATTTTAACGCCTCGACGCTACTATGGGACGCTATATTCGATGAATTCTTTTTGGGCGAAAAAAGGAGCGTGCGTATGAATACCTCTGTTATCATAGCCATTGTCCTCAACCCTTTGGCGGCCGGTGAAATAAAAACATGACGTACCAGAGGAATTCATAACGTGGCAACTCACAATTTGGCTTATAAATACAATTCAACGTGTTGATAGAAAACCTTTGGTATCTCTAGGTTAGCTACTTACTTATCTTAGGATAAGAGGGAACATACCTTGCACATGGGGAAAGACTTCTCGAACCACGGCTCTCGGTTTTATATTTAATTGTAAATAATTTCTAATAATTGTTAAATAATTAGGTTACTTGTTCTCTAGATAATTCCGCAGATGTGATTTGCAAAGTTCGGGCCTAATAACAGAACGATAAAAACAAATGCGGCAACTACACCTTATATAGGACCATAAATTGACTGAAAGAACCTGACGTGATGTAACTCGTACAATAGCTCGACCGGGAACATTTCCTTTTTAATCAGCGACCCCTTTGCTCCTCAGGATTTAATTAAAGCTTCTAAACACTTTACATTGGCAATAATTGTGCGCGGGGATGATTACAAATCTGTTTGTATCATTTAATTGAAAATAATCCTGCTTATTTGCGATAAAAGACACAGTCCGTGAAATCATTACCAAGGAAATATTATTATATAGCTTTAGACAAACATTTTTTTCATATTTATTAAATTGTTTTCTATTAACATGGGTCACAGTTTAGGTAGTTTTTTTTGTAATTAATATACATGTATAACTGTGCTTGATAAATGGCGACAGACTCATCTTCTGTCATGTTGGTAACTGCCTTTGTCTCCGGCAAAAAGATTTAAGAAAAACAAGGGTATTGTTAAATAAGTATTCATTTAGCAATACACTAATTCGACAATTTGCGAAAAACTTAATACCATAAAGCATCAGTTTCATTAAACGATAATCATTACGACATTATATCAAAATCTTTGAGTTATGTGCGAAAGGGATTTATTTTATATGCGACACAATAATACATTTATATTTATGACATATAATATATGTATTATACATATGTATATATTATACCTCACCTTCTTCGATTTAGTGGAGTTTGATAAGGTTCTCTGGTTTTAATTACGGCCACCTAATAAATCTTACAACCCAAGCAATTACAGACAGGCTAAAAGCTGACTGAGGCGCTTAACAAATTGTAACAACTTTTCGAGAAAGGTTTGTTATTTGTCGATATTATAAATGGGTCTCCATTGATGTTGGGTTCAATTAATAGTATCTAATAAATTGTACGTAAAGAGTACCAACAAATGATGTTGTATTATTGCTACAGACATCAAAAATAAGATCCGGAGTGATGAGATGAGTTTGAACACAATGAGACGCAGAGCAAATAGTATCTCTCTATCAACCAGGGCAGTCAACTTGAGCGATGGGTCCAGAATATGGGAGATCTTTTGTTTAGTGTTGTGTTCTGTGGTGAGAAGTTTCACGATGTGGCACGGTGCTTCCGGGATCTTGCTGCTTAGCGATACAATACAACTTCGGCAGCGCATCGGCATCTGAATGGATAACTCTAATATTAAAAGTTTCCATAGACACCTAACTCTCGAAATCATTATGAATTCGGTAGTAAAATGAATTCATTTTAAACAAAGGACTGGCTATCGTTCTTGTAATCGGCTTTTTGTGTGGAACTCATTTGCGTAATATTCAAATGGGGATAAACCCCGCTCACATGTCTAAACCAGTCTAGCTTAAATATAGCGTTGTTAGATAAGCTGACCAGTAAAGAAATGTAAATTTTCCTTCGATATTTTCAAGTATTTTTGGGCATTTTAGGTTTAAAAGATACTGACATATGTATACTGATACAATAATAAAAATAATGTATTTTTAATTTCTGTTATCTGGCTCTAGTGTATGGAATTGCTCATGGTGAAGCTTGAAATCGTGGGTTTGATTTCAACTGGAGCTGGACATATTATTTATGCATATATTGTAATACACTATATGTCGAGTCCCTATCAAAATGTAACATTCAAACCGTTTATTTATACTTTCTTTGTAAATTATATACGGTACGATTCAATTCGATTTCTTCAAATAAGATGTCCTTATATAAAGAGAATATGTAAAAGTATATGACGTCACAAGGAATAAGAAATACGAAACGTTTAACTAAATATAAATAATATTGTAAGTAGCATCACAACATGGCGTATATATATACTTATATCCGTTTCCAGGCTTGTGTTTATCGTACATGTAACGACTGCTTATTGACAACGTAATTTTCAATGCTTATGAATAGGAAAATTATGAAGATGGGCTATAAATCTTCATCAATTATTCCGGCCTCAATCATATTACCTGCGATTATAAACGTTCCGAAAGCAGTAACCAAGCAACACCCCACCTAAAATGTTGATCTTAAGTACACATACCGGATCTCAGTGAGCCTTACCTATAGTATAGTATCACTCTAAATTGAAAGCTCGATATATACATAACTTTCTAATAAATTTCTTATTAATACTAATTAATTAAAAGTAATCTAAAAAATATATTAATATTTTTATATGTAATGGTGAAATATACCGCGGCGATTGTGTGTATCACAAATACCAATATAGAACGTGGACACAAAATATAAAGCGTATCTTTCCAAAATTCGTTAAGTCCACCAGTTACATTCACCCACCTCCAACAGGAGGTATGACGCCTTTCTAACATGCCTAAGCCAAGTCTTATTTATCATCAAGACTAGTTTCTATTGTTATGAATGTTACAGGTGAATATAAAGGTGATCTAATCCTAAACCAATAATAAAAAAACGAACAAAATAATTGTAAAAGTGCTTGAAACCAGCGGGCATTTAGAATGCATATGAAAACAAGGCATAAAGTTCAGAATGAAACCGTATACTGTAACCTTTTAGTATGAGGTATAACCATGTTCATATTTTCGATCTAAAAGCAATAAATAAGTAGGACTTTACATGGAAACGGTCAAGGCTCTCCCGTACCGTTCCATTCCATTAGAATCCGATAGCACGCATGAGTAGTTTTGCCCTGCGGTTAACATGAAAGTGGTCGAGGCAAACACTTCATATCCCATTCATAGCGGAGGTGCCGAGGCCACTGGAGAGGCCTTAGAGCGGATAAATTAAGATACAAGCGCCGTGCGGGTGCAATACTCGTACACCTAACATTCACTATTCTACATTGGAAAACTTTTGGGTTCCATTTTAATGAAAATGTGGAAAAAGTTCGTAAACTGGGAGCTTTTTAAATTAGTTGCACGTTTATTACGAGTGTTGTATTACCCACTTCTGTAATAAATTTAAGAGACATACGGGCGAGAATATGGCAAAAGTTTAAGATATACGCGATATGAAACAAAGTGATGAGTGACATGATCCTCATTTTAGTAGATATGCCTGGTTGGGGAATTATTTCCTTTACTTAGGTATCTTATAATTCTACTACTATTCCATTAATTAGTATACACACCATGTCATAAGTGTTCAAACCTCTACGCTATTGCTACACAAATTCTTGTAATACATAGTTGGTTGGTCTCCCCCTGGCATTAACACTTGGCTATTAGACATAATACAATGGTAGAGCCGTGGTTGTTGCCTGCGATACAACGATCGCAAGTTTGAATCCCGACTGTACCAATGAGTTTTTCTGAACTTAAGTACTATCACTTTACTTAAGTTCAGAAAAACTCATTGGTACCACTCAGTCATACCACGAGCTTTACGGTGAAGGAAAACATCGTGAGGAAACCTGCATACGTCTGAGAAGAAATTCAAAGGCGTATGTATAGACGTGCTTGAGTAACGGCGATGGACTCGCCATCTATCACGTTGGCACCTAATATACCTCTGGGTGTGTGGGTATTACCCATACACCTCTGCCAACCCCTTCGGGGACCCTTTTGGGAAGGCGTGAGGATATATTATTATTATTATTAGACATAATGAACCACAGGTACCACTGTCCGTTGCAATGCTAAAGCTTATAATGTGGTATTAGTACTTGAGTGAAGCGCATTACTTATTATTAGGTACATATGTTGTTCATCCAACGAGTTTTAGCGAGTACCTAATGTCGTTAACTACATTATGTTTGGGCGTCTAGCCCGACCTTATACAGTATTCATTTGTTTTCAACTTTTCAATTTCGCCACATGAGTGAATAGTAAAGTACCTACAATTTTGCATTCGACTATAATTTGTTCAAGGTTTAACTAGTGGTTGGATAAGTACTTAGTACTCTAATAAATTGTTACATATTTATTTTTGAGCTGTAATGGTGCTTTAGTTTTATGGGTTGCCTACAGGCTATCGCAGCTCAACTTTCAATTAATATTTTTTCAACGTGAAATCAAAATAGTCACTAAGACGAATCTCCTAACGACGAAATGTAACTGTTGGGATACACTTAGATTACTCCGTCACTCTCCGCGTAATTCAATACCTGTTTAATGGGATATTGGATGCGAGCCGCATCAATAGATTGCTTCGTAGCCTCACAGAGTCGTTAATCACCATAATCCAAAATGGTACAGTAACTAAAATATACATATAGACTTTATTAAAACATACAATACATGCTTTGAATTAACTATGTCACCATTCCTCTCCTTACATTATCACACGCTTACTACAGGTACAATTTGTTCATATTATCCTTCACAAAATTTTAATATCTAAATAAGACATGGATAGGAAACATGATGCTCGACTTGTACCGACAAGGTCGGTCCATTGCTATAGCTATTTGA
Source organism: Drepana arcuata (assembly GCA_016069955.1). Taxonomy (NCBI): domain Eukaryota; kingdom Metazoa; phylum Arthropoda; class Insecta; order Lepidoptera; family Drepanidae; genus Drepana; species Drepana arcuata. The sequence continues at coordinate 85,460 of JACCPG010007272.1, forward strand.
AGGATTCGTAATCCTATCGATTGACTAGATCAGGCAATTAATTTTTACTTTAAGCATTCACGTCTAAGACTATGCGCCCACTCTCCGTACCGACTAAATTAAATATTAAAGAGTTATTTGAATTATTAATGGAACAGAATACTGTATCCTTATTCTTATTTAGATCAGTGTGTTTATGACGACGAATATACTATACGAATATATATAATACGTATTTAAAAAGGTTTTTAATCAAGACCTATTAAATTAAGTTGCCAGCAGTAATTTCGATATCCGTCAACAGTAACTACCCGATAAAATTGGGATATATCGGTTCCAAATTATAAATCAATATTAGAACAAGGAAAAGTCCATAGATATTATTATAATATTGAAACGAACGAATACCCAGATGAACTTATTCCCTTCCTACGTATGATTATATTATTAAGTACGTAGTTTTGCGACGCGAGAAAATTGTCGGTATTACAACTTCTGCCCGAAATAACTGTCTGAAATTCAGAGACCCAAAAGTTATATTATTACGTTTCAAAGAACAAGTAATTTTTTTGAAACCTTACTTCAATCAAAGCGAATGATGTATGACGCGAATGTAAACGCTGAGTTGTTTACAAGGAATTACGCCATATTTACGTTAGTGCTCGACGTGTTATATAAGGAAACATGGGATCGAGCGTGAGATGATGTGGATATTTCTCTGCACTCAGTGTGTGTATGTGTGTGTGAAGAGCTCTTGGGAATGAACGCTCATTCCGGCCGATTTTAGATATGAATGAGCATTACATTCGTAATCATTGGCCTTTTAAATATATAATACACGTGGGTAACTTTCGTATAGTAACGACATACGGATAAACATGTATCAGTTAAAGCTGTTTTAATTAAAATTTTATTTGTATGTACAGTAGGTTGAACAGTTTTTCGTTACGAAACTCAGTCGGTGTTAGCTTCATCTGAATAATATCGGGTTTCTCGCAATCAAGGTAAAAGCAATCAGATTCGTGCCCTTATCCTGCGGGGATATGGTTTCCCGACATCAATAATCTAGTCATTCAGTAAAAGGTTTACCGATTCTAGGCTCACACGCGCACGAGCTTTGTGGCTTAAATGAGATTTTGTTCTAAGCCATTGAAAAGATTTAGACTTATATTTGAAACAAATGGCCTTAAAATATATGATAGCATTTCACCTAGAATACGCAATGCTGTTTACTAAAATTAAGTTTTCATGTGTATAAAATACTGTACGAAAACTCGTTACCAAGTTCTTATGCGTCCTTCATAAATTCAGATCAGCGCACAAGTAAACGAAAGTTACGTACCTCACGTAAATTTTAAATGAAGGCTATGTGCTCCGAGCTCCTTCAAAATTGAGTGTACCTAAAACTCCGACCGAATTTTTAATTAACTTCTTATTTGGGTACCATGACATACATTTATAAATATTTTGTTCTCAGAATTATCATACACCGTAAGATATAAATTATATTTGAACAAGTAATAAAAAAAAGGTTAATTTGTCTAAATTATCATGAAAACTCAATATTCAATTTATTCATTTATACCCCCTTCTGGTTACTCACAATAGATCCGATCCTAAAAACTCAAGACAAAGAAGACGTTTCCTTTTCCCACCGTATTTTAACAAAAAGCCAACTTGGATCCTACAACAAAATTTGACTGTCGTTTTTAATCAAAGACCTTTCGAACTTCTGTTTTGTTTTCTTGTTTGTTTTTGCCTTTAACAGAAAAGTTTTAAATTGCTACCTCTGTTTTAAGAAATTTCTATTTTACCACTAAAGTGGGATGGATAACCGCCCGAAGAGTGCTTGAACTGACTCATTTCATTTCATTTCACAAACAAATCGTTCCAGTAAAATTGCGAGATAAGAAATAATTGATGGTTTTGGAATACTTCAAACTATGAAAATAAAAGTTTGGTATCGGGGAAAGCTTTCAACCTTTTCATTATTCAACAGGCACTTTAGAAGTTAGCAGAAAATATTGAATGAGTTGGGTCTGTGTGTAGGTAGGCGCGGTACGTGCCGCCAACAAGCCTCACTTGCTTCGTCTCACAGTACTTTGATTAAGCTTGCCTACATACAGTCTTCCTTTAGTGAGTCAATATTTGTTTATGTTTAATAAGGTACAACCGTGTTTGTATGAGCAGTAATAAGATATGCTGTCGGGCTCGAAGGTAGTAGGTAGTTCTGCTTTCCACATTCCACAATATTTTTATTGTGTTTGTAATCGCGCATCATTTTTCTGAGTAGGCATTCGTTTGTCGCCGATAAAGTTCATATCAGACGTTCCTTGTTTGGTATGGTCAGTACTGGCAGTGCTGTGATGATGGCATTTAAAAAAAAAACAAAAAAGCGACGCCCTTAATAGAACTACTTTAGGAAACATTCCTAAAAAAACACGACTGATATTGTGCCTTGGGCATAAGCAATATTGTCACACGTGAAATAAATGGACATGCAGAAGTATTGCACAAGAATTGAAGTACAAACAATTGACAAAAGGTTGACAAATCAGATGCCTGGAGGCACTTTAGTCTAAAGGCACCTAGATAAAAACGACGAACTATAAAAAAATATAAAGTTTCCTCGAAAGCAGCTAGCATGTATAAGGCACTTACGAATGTGGCTGCGTCAATCTTTCTTCATATTCAATTTCGTCACTCATTCTTTCTATATGTCCAAACAAACAACTCAGCAAAATTTTTTTCGCAGATAAAGTTTTCATATTACAATAAGTGTTTGTTGTGGTATTTAATATAGGTATCATAATACCAAGTGACGTATTGCGTATAAAGCGTTTTGCTTAAATATGGGAGCTGTATTAAAGGAACGATTTTAGGTTATTTTACTACATTAATAATGAATGAATTCATAGAATAAATGTTCTTGTCCTATTAAATGGATACTGTTCTTTCGACCCAAATAAATGGACTTTCGGGAGTAATTACATGTGAACCGAATTAAAAAAGAAAAACTAGTTGTAGCTAGTTTTATTCAAAATGTCAACATAAACGACAATGATAAGTGAAACAGACCATCGAGCAAAAACTATAATAGAGTGTACAAAATGAACGATAGCCCGAAGTTACAGATGGCATTACAAACAACTTCGGCTTAGTTTTTCCTCGTACCACCCGGCGGAGGAACACGAGAAACTGCGTTGCTCAAGATGCGAAAACTTTGCCACAAACAAGTTTTGCACGTTAACTAGAGGGTATTCTCTCAATATTTATTTGCACTGTTGTGCTATGTACATCTTTACTTTATTTATTGAAAAACGGTTTGAAACAATAACAAGTAAATAAATGTAAAGTATTAAAGTTACATTTTAAAACAAGCGACACAAAGATCACAAGTTCGAATCCCGACGGTACCAATGAGTTTTTCTGAACTACAGTGATTAGTAACACCACGAGCTCTACGGTGAAAGAAAACATCGAGGGGAAACCTGCCTACGTCCGAGAAGCAGTTCAAGAGCGTATGTATAGTCGTGCTTGAGTAACGGCGCTTGAGTTGACACACCAACATCACGTTGGTACCTAATATATATATCTATGGCAGAAAGTGGAATGTGGTGGCTGGAGGGCTAGGTCTCGACATTGACCGGTTAAGTAGCAAAAGTTCCCGGAACTCAAGCTACGAGAGACAATACAAAAAAAAGTGGATGTGTGGGTACTATCTATACATCTCTGCCTACCCCTTCGGGGACCCTTGTGGGAAGGCGTGAGAGACGGTTTAAAAAAGATGTTTCATTAATATTATAGTTCGGCTAGTTTGTATAAAAAAGCGACCAACAACCACATGTTTTGCGAAATGCTGAAGTCACTGAAGTCTTTGGATGAACATTATTTAAAACGCAGTAGTTGTGAATAGTATAAATCCTAAATGTGTAATTACTATTTACTTCTAATAATAAGTTTAAATAGTCGAGGCCTCAGTGGTAGCAACTTACGAATATAAATTTAAAGAGGCTCAGCGCGCGGTGGAATTTTCCCATTAGATTTTATGGATTTCCCTCTTGTCCGCGCATTAAATTATAACCGGAGGGAAAATGGTACGAAAGGTATAATTTAAATTTGGAAACTCTCTGACACAGTACAATCTCACTGGTTAGGAGATGTATTAATAAACTACTTAAAACTTATTATACCTACCATCTGTAACTTTACCATTTTGAGACTTTAAATTACTGAAGTTAATTTCTTTATTCCCAGAATTTCTCGTTTATGTATTGGTACCGAATTTCAATTTAAGCGATAATAAAATTTTATTATTTTTGGTATAATCGGATTCGGAGGGTGTCCTTAGGCGATGGTAAGCGATTACCATCAGGCATGCTGCATATAGTTTGAAATCGAGTCGTTAAAAAAAAAGTTGAGGCCTTATAACTCTAGAGTAGAATGATGATTTGCCTACCCCGTTAAGGATTTATAATAATAATAATAATATAATATATCCTCACGCCTTCCCACAAGGGTCCCCGAAGAGGTAGGCAGAGGTGTATAGGTAATACCCACACACCCACTTTCCGCCAGAGGTATATTAGGTGCCAACGTGACAGATGGCGAGTCCGTCGCCGTTACTCAAGCACGACTATACATACGCCTTTGAATTTCTTCTCAGACGTATTCAGGTTTCCTCTCGATGTTTTCCTTCACCGTAAAGCTCGTGGTGTGAATAATCACTGTACTTAAGTTCAGAAAAACTCATTGGTACAGTCGGAATTCGAACTTGTGACCTTTGCGTCGCAGGCAACTGCTCGAACCACTCGGCCACCACGGCTATTCACGGTTAAGGATTTGATAACGTATAATACGATACGTTGGTTAAGACATACGGGTAAGACGAGTGAAAATGACATACAATGCGATCATGTCTGAAAGAATAGGCAAAGAAAAACCACGTTCCAACTGGGCTGACAACGTCAAGAGTACTCGAAACCGACGAGCATATATGAAGAGACGCGAATGAATGTTGAAGCGAAAGAAATCTAAATAGAAAAAGGCGCTTTACTTTCACGCCGTCTATCAGGCGTTGGCAGAGATAATAGAGCGCCAGTTCTCACCAGAATTATAGACTTCTCTTTCGCTTGATCCACATTCACCAGTATCGAGAGCTACAGATTAAGTACCCCACCAAATAAAGAATTGTGGTCATAGTCCAAACCGTCCTCAGTTTAAGATCATGTGGATCAATTCCTCTTCCTGTCTAATAAGTAGCCAATGATTTATCACATTGAAGATAGGTGTTTTATGATTGCGCTAAAAATTTCCTCCTCTACATTATCAACGAAATAACATTATCGCGTTATTTTTAATCAAAGCCTTGGTTTAAGGTCAGTTTAAGGGAAGCGAACAGGGGTTATTTCGCATAACAAAAGGCTTTATTTATTTAAGGCAGCACTCTACGGTAATTAGATTATAGGAGGGTCGCCTAAAGATGAGCACGCTTCTGCGTAACAAACCGCGACGGAAAAAGTAATGCGGTTACAAGGACACTTCGCCTCTACAGGGAAATAAGATATTCGCTTCGAGTCGGTCACTTGGCTTAACAAATTTACGTAAATAATAGGTACTTTTATAAAGTATCCACTTGCTAATCAGATAATTTGAGCAAATGAGATACTTGTTTCAGGTGAATAATTCGCTACGAATTTGTCATGATAATATTACAAACGCTTTACGCAATTATACTGTGGAACAGCGAATTTGCAATTTACATTCGTTTCTTACTTTTATACGCATACGTTACGTTATACATGTGCGGTAAAAAATATAAACCAAAAATTTCATTTGAATTTTTTTCTCGTGAAAACCCCCGGAAGCTTATTTCACGTAGTTCATTAAATTAATCTCGCCGTGTTTCTCCAGCTAGTTGTAATTTTTTTTAGAACGGGTCTTTTTAAAATAGCTGCTGACAATTCCGTTTTTATGTAACTTTTAATATTAATAATATAATAATATAATATATCCTCACGCCTTCCCACAAGGGTCCCCGAAGGGGTAGGCAGGGTGTATAGGTAATACCCACACACCCACTTTCAGAGGGTATTAGGTGCCAACGTGACAGATGGCGAGTCCATCGCCGTTACTCAAGACGACGATAACATACGCCTTTGAATTTCTTCTCAGACGGCAGGTTTCACGATGTTTTCCTTCACCGTAAAGCTCGTGGTGTGACTAATCACTGTACTTAAGTTTTAGAAAAACTCATTGGTACAGTCGGGATTCGAACTTGCGACCTTTGCGTCGCAGGCAACTGCTCGAACCACTCGGCCACCACGGCTTTATTAATAAGTGGTGTAATAATAGTATAATGTTTCCTGCTACGTAAAAAGTGTGGTAATCTTCTTGCATTTAATAAAACTTATTGATACATGTCATCATTGCTTTACTTCAAAGAGTATGAAAAGTTTAGTTAGTTCGAATCACAGCTGTACCAATGAGTTTTTGAACTAAGTACAATGATTAGTCACACCAGGAGTAAGACGGCGAAGGGAAACATCGAGAGGAAACTTGCATACATTTGAGAAGAAATTCAACAGCTTATAGTTGTGCTTAAATAACGGCGATGGACTCGCCCTGTCACGTTGGCACCTAAAATATATATCTCTGGCGGTAAGTGGGTATAGGTGGGTACTACCTATACACATACCCCTTCGGGGACCCTTAGTTATATTTAAAATCTTCGCACTATGGTGGTAAAATCTATTCATATTTCTGTACTTTAAAAATTCATTGGTGCCGAATTAAAGGACCTCTACTTATGAACACACTGCGCACATATTACGTGTTAAAAATCGGTTGTTCCAAAGTCACCTCCAAATTAGACTATATATTATATATTAGATTTAACACTTGTTGAGAGCATTTTCTTAAAGTAAATGCAAAAGTTTTGATACTATCATAAGAAAGTAGGTACGTAATTCAAATTGAATGACGATAAAAAAATCTTAATAAATTGCTCTCCAACTTTGCTCTTAGATGTCCGACAAAGGAGGGCAAGAAAAATAATGTATTTCGGTAACAATAAGAATCGATAGGCTTCACGAGTCATCGGGAAGTAATTAACCTAAAAACATTCCTTTGGGCCACGGTTTCTGAAGCTTGCCTTGCTTTGGTGCTCACTGAACGTATTATTGGCCCCAGGGGAACTGATCCAATGATTATTAGCTAGGTAAGTAATTACATTCGATTCGTCCTGATCATTTCTTGAAAACGTTACTTACGTTATGTTATACTAGAATAATAACGACGCTCCCATAGCACTAAGAATTTCCCCAGACTGGTGATGGTGAGTACATTTTGTAAATCACAAATTACTTTGGGTAAATCAACGTATTCTTAACATAACGCGATTTTTTAATACGAGAGGTTACATATTGTCTATGTATCCTAGTATAACTTTATAAATATGAAAATAAAGTTATTAATATAATATGTATATATTTTACGAAACTTATATACGATATAATATAATATATATTTACATTATAATATATACTACAATGCAGCATAAACGGAAAATATTTTACAAGTGTTCGTTATTAATTAGCATGTTTATCGCTAAAGTAGCGTACTTTGCATGTTCTGTGTTTTGCCGTGTCATGTTGTTTATTTTATACTAACTACCGCACTTGTTTCCTAAATACATAGTGAACATAGTGTGCTGTAACAAAATTTATATAAATAGGCAAATAACTAAATTGATAGCATTCATATTATGATATTAAAATTTGTATACAACATTTCTGACAAATATTACGTATATGAAAAGATCTGTGTATTTTGGAGGGCGACGTAGCTTATTAAATATAACGACACGCGAGGGGAATAGAAAACATTATTGTGAAATGTTTGTACGATAAAGTGATCTTTATGGCAATAAGCTTATAAATATCGCACTAAAGTATGAAAGTCGGCGTACAGTGATCTGACGTGACTTTCCGACATGTGTCGATATATCTGATAATGGCACTTGTGACATGCAACTCACATCGTGGCTTGAATAGGTGTGATGGATGGTTGATAGAAAATAACCTTATTTATTACTCACTAGCTGTACCCGCGACTTCGTCGGCGTGACTTTTTTATCTTTGGTAAAAAAAAATCTATTAAAAGTACCCTATGTTACTTCTAATACCCCCAAGAATATTTGTAAAAAGTTTCATGATGATCGGTTAAGTAGTTTTGACGTGAAAGCGTAACAAACAAACTTACATTCACATTTATAATATTAGTAAGGATACTTGTTGATGCATTACCCTGATGACCTGAATGTTTTTGCACCTGGGACGCGTTTGTAAACTATGAACTTAGCATAACCAGCAGGAGTGAGTTCTGGCGGCATATGCCGACTCATTCAAGTTGGACCTTACTGTCGACTACGGTACTACGTATCCGTGCTAAGAAAAAGAAACATACACACGAAAAAAATGGGACTTGGAAAAGAATGGGTTTTTTCGATGCGTTTGCTCGATTGACGTCCCCAGTTTTGAACGAGGAACTAATGGTCTGATTATGACATGTTCTGATGAGGTACATGAGGGATAAGGGTATCAAACATTAATGGTTGGGCCACAATACTGAATAAGGGCTGATTCAAGCCCACTTGTCCAAAACTTAAAACACATAATAATAAAAAAAACATTGTGCCGATCGTAATAACGCCCAATGGCCTAATGGCAAAGAGCCTCGACCAACACCTCAAGAGGCTCTCGTTAGACAGTTGGATCAAGTGCCTGATGCAGAAAGCAGTACTGCTCGAGACGGCACGTATTGTGAGGAGATTTCTTTCTCTGGGACCCTAACCACCGGCACCTTGGACCCTGATCCCGATACCGATGGGCCCCTATATTTTATATTTTTAAATATGTTTTTTTTTATATATTTAAAAATGTAATCTATAAGATGTATTTCAAATAAAGAATAATAATAAAAAAACTTATATAACTGTTTTTTTTCACCAAATAGGTTGATATCTGGTGGATTTATGGAGTATTCCAGACATTGACGTTAGCTGCAACTAATGCCCCCAGTGGGCATTAACGTCGCTTTTTTGTGTTGTACGGCGTGAATATCTAAATTCCTAAATTCCCCAGCCCTAGCTTTGACGCTATGTTTGACAAATGAAAAACAACGCTTCATTTTAGACAACGTTTTCATCAAATATAGTCATAACACAAATAGATGTTAACGAATACCTATTTGACGAAAGTATTCTTTAACCAACTGCTTGAAACACACACACCCTCTCTCCGCCAGAGATATATTTTAGATGCCAACAGAAGGCCAGTCCATCGCCGTTACTCAAGCACGACTATACATAATTCTACTTTGAAACAATCAGCCCTAAATCTTCCAAACACTCTTATAAAAGAGCACTAGAATTATAAAATAGCAGTTTTATATTGATAAAGGTGGTTAATTAACCAATTATAATAATAATAATAATATATCCTCACGCCTTCCCACAAGGGTCCCCGAACCAATTAACCAATTGCCCAGCGAATTATAGTTCGGCGTTCACACATGTACGACGTGATGCGAGCTTATTATCATATTCAACATATTCGCTCTGAATAACATATAAATGTGTTCAGTGTCAGGGTACGAATAATACAGAAATTTGAATACATACATACATATATAGCATCACGCCGAGACCTTAACGGGGTAAGCAGCGCTCCCTCTGACTACCTAGCCTGGCGCAGTCGATAGTGGCATTATATTCGGGTCACTCCCGCGATAAACAGTCCATTTGTCCAACATTCCAATGAATTATCAACGCAAATGTTTTATAAGAAAAGAGTACAGAAATAGCGCTCACTCAAATAAAAGGTTCCCTTGAAGTACACCGGTACTTCAAGGGAACCTTTTATTTGCGAAAATATGCCCCAAGGAGTGGAAGGTCGCGATAATAAACGATAGAGTGCTTCTTAGAATATTTTATGCCAAACAAAAGTCTATAAACATAAGAATATACCTTTTATTATCCATTTAGTACCTAAGATAAATAGCATCAACTCAAATAATTATAATATTTATTTTACATGCCTTTCATCCTACAAGGGTCCTAAGGCAGTGGTTATTGCTTACTAATAGGTGGTAAGGTAAGGTAGGTAAATACTAGTAGTTAAATTATTTTAGAACATTTTTGGATAAGGAGAAGCCGAGTGCCGTTCTTTCTGAAATGCTATCACACTATCACCGATTGAGCTACCTGTGTCCACCCCAAATATTGATTGTTTTTTCCTTCCTAGCCCATGTGAAACGGACATAATGTCATAGGTAGCTAGTCTCGTCAAAACAGCATTTGAGGTCGGAAAAGTTTAAGTTCCACCTCGAGGTCGCATTATTAATTCTCGGAAATATGATTTTGTACTAACATGTAATTCACACATTGTACATGTACATTATATTTTTAGTATGAATTATGTTTTACTATTACTAGTAAAACAATAACAACGTCACAAATATTCATGAAATACAATTAAAATGACGCGGACAAGCTATTGTCCATTTTGTCACGCTTACTATTTATGTTAACTCTGTTCCATTGCTTAAATAAATAAGTAAATAAAATCATCATAATAATATGAAAACAAATCTCTTCAGAGCTACTCCCGTTAATACCGGCTTCCATCAATACCACACCAACAAAAGCCGCATTTCCGCGAGTAATTACACTGTCCATCAGCAGCTACAGTACGTATTTTTTTGTGTAAATTGCATACTTTAATGGGACCCGTCTGTTCATTATTCTTATTATTATTTGTTTGATATCCAAATGTTTAAAATATGGACGAACTAATGTCAAAGGTGTGTGACTAAGGAGAGTTATAGACAATCAAAGTTCTGATAACGTAATAGTTATTCGTTATTAGTTATATCCTCACGCCTTCCCAATGTAATATCAATCTTAAAAAAGGATATATACTGCAATTTCATTGTAGAAATCCAATCATCGCAAGAACTTTTACATACAATAAAATATTCAAGCAAGATTGATAAATTCACGACTTAATATATAGAGGTTAACTAAATAAAGAAATTCCGTTAATGAATTCATTGATTCCTACCTATACAAACACTCGTTTATAAATTATTCACTAACAAAATTCTGTTAAATGAATTATCGCTGCGTGGCGCGTCGATATTTGTTTACACATTTACCTAACGAATCCCGATATCATTGAATATTGAACTTAACAGCTAACAGTAAACGAGTTAGTTGTTTTGGAATAATATTCATACCATATATTTACCAACTGTCTGACCAAACGAAAAAATTATAATAAAAAATGTATAAATTGCTATAGTAGGTACCAAATAGCTGATAGTACCTATTTTAAATAAAACTTCTATCTAAGTCATGAACAATCAATATAATTATATGCAAGCTATTACCAACCAATCCGGAGATCAAAATTTACCTACAAAAATATGTCTTCAGACTAGAGATTGGATTTTATAGCAAGTGGAAAGAGTATTTATTTATATGATTACAGCACAAAGGTTAGAACAACAGTTCAGCCTCCTTAGGGATTCCGAGGAGAGGGGTAAAGGCATTCCAGACACTTATATTGTACGACTTGGAGCATTGTTTTAGATCAAGGTCGGGGTAAGCTTCAATTGTTTATAAGCTAACTTACTCCAACTGCGCACGCTTTAGAGGAGATCTTAATATGAACGCGAATAATGTGTTGTATATACTTGTTTATAAATAGAGTACTATAAGTCATGGATTGTCTTGAATTTTGAAGTTATCCATAGATATTGAATCAGAATCTTACTGCTTAGGCCTGTTCGGGATTTCCAAAATATCTAGACGAATATTGGAAATTACACCAAATTTTCTTCTTATTCCTCATTCAAATTGTATCTATACTCTAAATAATTTTTGAAAAAATTGCATCCATACCCAACTATATCTGAAAGCCCTTGTAAACCACCCTAAATATGATTTAGCGGTAAGAATACCGCTGTTAAGAAAAGTGTTAATCAAAGTAATACTGTATAAAAATATATACATATATGTACATATCATCATGCCAAGACATCACGAAGTAGGCAAAGAGAGAGTAGAGCGCCCGTTGACTTGACCTAAAGACATTGAAAATACGTCATACAATAAATGCGTGTTGAATAAATATGTTTAAATATGACTTTAGGGTTGTCTTTTCGTACCGGTTCTTCTCCATGGAAATGACCAACCCAAACCGTGCTTTTTCAACGTTTTATAAGTGCCCATCTGGGCCTCTGCGAAATAAAATATTTTGATTTGATTTGATTTGTATAACATATTTATATCAGATAAAGATAAAGGGAATAAATACTTATTATTTCTATATGACCTGCTCACACCGACGCAAATTCAAACAAGTAATTTATTCTAACGAAAGTAACAATTAAGAACAGCAAAGAACAAAGTAAAGTAAGGAGCTCCTTGAACAAATTTAAGCAAGTATATTGAAGGCACACAGCGATCGACAACTAAGACGTAGATACGAATGTACCTTTTCACTCCCGCGTTGGAAGTTGGTCTGTGTGCGAAGTAACAATTTTCGCGCTCACTCAACCTTGAGCAAGGCGGGGCTGCCGGCATTAGCGGGGGAAAAATTAGATTTAACCCCGACGCCGCCGGGAAAGGTTTTACCTACAATTCTATGTACTTTCTAGCCACTGCTTCCCGCCAGTTTATCCATTTTATATTGTATCTCGGCCACAGACAATGAAGCAAATTTATTTCTCACCTAGCATTCTGTCTGAGATTAATATTTATAAGCCAATGAGCTTATAATTTTCATGTTCCTATCGTATATCTTGTAGCCGTAAGGAAAACATTGGCAAATAATTATTTCTATTCCGCTATGGCGTTTAGAAAATATAAAATATTGGAAGTATCAAGTAAAAATATAAAATTATGTCAATATGTTAATTATCTGAGCGCCAAGTCATCGAGTTAATTGTCGGTCCCTGTTAGAGTGAGTGGAATCAAAAGCCCATTACTTTGTCTGTCTGAGGAGGCAGATTACTTACTTATTTCATTTCAAGGCTCAATGAACACGCTCCGACGGTAACAATTCGTTAACTATACTTTATCTGCTTGGTATGCTTTCGTACTTAAACAATTTAATAAGAACAGGTTCACTTTAGCACTAATAACATTTAAAAACAAAGGAACCAAGTAGGTAAATAGACGAAGTACGTAAGTCGCAAACATATATCGCGCTCGCAGTACTTTATGCATTCCAATATTCCTACCTTTGACCATTCAAGCGTAGAGCTTACTTAGATTAATTAGAATTATAGTCATGATTCATTTTGTTCATTTCATTCATTCAATAAGAATGGAAATAAGATGTCAATTTATAATAATAATATATCCTCACGCCTTCCTACAAGGGTCCCCGAAGGGGTAGGCAGGGGTGTTAATTTATAAATACTGCATTATATAATCTATGGCGCTATGATGTTCTTTTCCTTATGAAAAATTGCCGAAACACGCGCTACTCTATAGTAGCGCGAGTTCAGGGAATTTTTTTTGTTGTCTATACAATAAAACAAAAAAGTCCTTTGGACACTTGGAGAATGCCAGAATCAAAGATAAAGTCAAGAGCAATAAAAATTATAGTTTGTGAGCATCCTAAGGCATCGAATAGCTACGGAAGCGGCCGGTAAAATAAATCATCGGAATTTAAATTAATTATAACTTCTGATAATTTTTGTAAAACTTATTTGCTGATAATTACGGCTTCTCTTTAATAAACATGAAATCTTTATGGTTTGTTTACCATGCGTAATATTTAGTCCTACGTACACAAAATCCAATGAACAAACCTCTGCGGAAGACTATGTTAATATAACATCTTGTTTATGGAAGGAAGCATCGGTCGTTATAGCTTTACTTCAAATGTTCAACCGCAGAAGGGCTCTATAGGGTTTATTTCGTACAGCCCAAAATGGAATTAAAATCAGAATTAAATGGAATTTACTTACTCTGTAATATTGCTCAAAGATGTAACGTATACTTGTGTTATTTTCTTACCCTGCTGCCTTAGGCTATGTAAATCAATTAGCGTCTTATTGAAGTGCCGTAGCGAAGTAAGGCAGATATCAAGTACTGAACTTAATATGTCGTATTCTGAAAAAATATGTAGGGACACAGAAAACTAACAATAACAATCATGGCAACATCAAATACATTTACTTACTATTAATGAACTACGCGTTCTGTCTTACAGGTGAAAAACTTGATAATACATAAATAAAAGTATACTAATTATAATTATGTATCTAAAACATCCATACAAAATTTTGTCGATAAAACCTTTTTTGTTACAATATTAAAGACCGCTGTTCTACCTTTAAAAAGTTAAATTGCTTCTTTGCAAGAACACACCTAAAACCTTTTGAATGCAAACATCAATCACAACAGTCAAAACAAACAAAATTCTCGTGAAAATCTGTCAGAGTTTTCTTTAAAAAATTATATTAGTTCGCTCAGATTTCGATCGCACGCAAATCTCCATTTATCTTGAGTCGCTTTGTTTGCCACGGTCGTATGCAACGTGACAGTGACGTGGGTGTGCCTCCACTATATATCGACCAATATTGAATACTAACCCTACTTTTCTTAACACACTACAAATACATTGTTCGTTCATACGTCACATATTATCAACTGAAATTGTATTAGCATTTTACCTCGTCATGTTGGCTTAGGGAATGTTTACATGAGATCACAGAAATAAGGCGTTCGGAAGATGGGCGCTATATCATGGCTATACCTATGTAATATACAGAGCTATGTTTTGTTAGCTTTTCGTAACACAAATATTTTATTATAGTGTCGTATATAGCTCAATATCTTATATTGTTTTTCTTACCTAATGTCCCTTTTTGTAACTCAAGATATGTATATGTGCAACATCAAATAACAAACACAGGCACATTTTCTCATTAATAATATTAATCAAAGGCTAAATTTACCTACTCTACAACACACCACGATTTATATCAACAATTTCCTTTGCCATGAATAAGTGAAGAGAGCTGTACAACTCTGTACGGAATTTATAATGAGACCCAGAAATATTTTACGTTACTGTGACAAGCACTTACGATGTTACTATGTAATAAGGATGTATTAAGAAAACCCCATTGAGGAAAACTTATATTTTAATCATGACATACTTTATTTATAGGCGTTAGCGTACTGAAAATATTCGTGTTTTGTATCATAAATACAGCATAAATAATGTCGCATAGATCCGGATTATAACTGATAAAATGTATGTGTTTGCGAAATGTAAGTCCATTTGTTCACTCATTTTCTTTTGCTCTTGTAAGTTTGTAGGAAATAGCATAGCATAGCTATTCATATTGTCCTACCAATAAAACATTTTGGGCCAATATGGATAGAAAAATCATAATGTATTTCTTTGTTAGAAATCTATTATGAATATAGGTGCGTAGAATTTACACTTAAAGAGGTTTACAACGGAAAATGATTTCCCAAGGAATTGTTAAGTTGATGAGAGCACGTTTGTGATGAAAAAACACCCACCTCCTCTTTCCCGACTGCACTTGACCCGCCTACCTACCGCCATCTACTGCATTAACTGTACGTAAAGAATCTACTCTACATTTTATTTTCTCTTATTCCTTTCCTGAGGGGAAAATGTGAAATATATTTTTCGTAAGAACACTTGTGCAACAGTAAAAGTACTAATTACTTTACTAATTGGAATTCCAAGTGAGATATTGTGAACAGTATTGCAACAGCTCTCATTATCAGTGGGACAAAGATTCTGCCGTCTCGTCCGAGATTCAAAGAAAATGCTTTGTTACAGACAATTAGCTGCAGCAAAGGGAAATGTATTTTTCCCGTTGACGTACCGACTTATGTTCTCGTCTAGCAGTTTTATTTATTCGTTAGCAGCGAATAAGTTGCAATTGGAGCAATTTAACATAACACGCTTGTAATTATTAGCTGAGCATTTCCTTCCATGTTCATCACAAATGGTTGAGCAAGTAGCGTCATCACCATTACGTGTATTCTTATTGTAGAGGTGATGTGTGTAAGTGTGTCAATTTGTATAAAATTATTATTATGTATAGAAAAGCAATACAGAATAGTTAATTTCTCATTGAACGCTTCTTCAAGTCACTCAGACCTCTTGGATCAATAAAGCTTCACAGAGTAATATGGTAGTGATTGAAAATATTAAAAACAAGACTTAACCGGAAACCACACTTAAGGGCGATGTAAGCAAATAGCTTTTTTTATGACAAGGCCGTATGCATATGTCCCGCGGCTATCTGTATAGTTTTGAACTGGACAACACATAAACGGTATACGTTTAAATGTTATCAGCGCAGAACAAGTTTCCACAAATAGCTACGAGATAAACGAGTCTCAGAGCACAATACCTTTTGTAATGTCACTCAATGGCTATCTTGCAGAAGCGTACTTAGTACGTACGGACTGGTGCGTCATATAACTGGTTTTATGCATTCAACGTCGCATTGTCTGCCATTGTAGCTCTCTGACCACTCAATCTTGGAATATGCACGCTATTCAAACGCAATGGAGATTCAAATGAAGCTTGCGGTCCAACACTGCTGCTGGCACTGTGTACTCATCAACTGGTCTGAAGCTTCTTGGATTTAAATGATAGAAGACGTTACAGATTAGCTGTAGATGTATCCATCTGTTTGAATCCATCAGGGCGAATACAGTTTGGCAGTACAATTAATCTGTATTCAAATATATATCTTATAATACATACATAGTTATAACTCCCGAGTTGAGGAAATAGGTCCAGACATGGCGGAAATTTGTTTTCTGTTAGCATCGCGCCGTCGCTTTAGTGATCAACCTTTCTTCACAATGCTAATATTAGCATTGTAAAGAACTTTTGAAAATTGAAATGAAAATTACCTATATAGGTATAAAAAAATAATACCTTCTTAGATTTGGTATAATCAGATATTATTTCAAATTGATTATTAACTGTAAATAATAAATAAATAAATAATTATCAATTGTAAATAAATAAATAAATTAACAGCTCCACAATGTTTAGATCTGTTTTATTTACTAATTGTTCCGAAGTATTTAGGATTTTCGCGGGACACATGCATATTTACTAAACCGGTGTCGTTAAAGTTAATACAAAAATGTATTTCATGATGTCTAATAATCATTTTATTATAATTGGGAATTTGCTTATTTATTTGAATGCGCTAAGTTTTGAAACTGCCTTCACATTAACCAAAAAACTGATACTCCAATTCTAAACAAAGGATTTCAAAGTACCCGAGCAAAAAATAAATTCAGTGGGTAGAACCTCGGGGCAAACCTAGTGAAAAATAAAATTGTGCTCTTTTCTCTATTTTTATTATAGGAAATGCGATCTGTATCACCAGACTCAATGGGTACAATGGCCGCGGACGGTAATCTCTCTCGGGATCATATTGAAAGAAATATACTTTCTTTTCCGAATGAAGGGGAGGCACGAATGTGTTTAATCAAAATAAACATACTCTTTATGTGTCGGTCCTGCTCAATAAGTGGGTATTGTCACATCATCTGACTGAACAGCATTGTTTACAGAAGTTAGAACATTGTAAATTTGCGACGAGCTTATTACGTACAGTTAATCGATAATCCAAAATCGTATTACAAATGCTCGTGAACATCTGTCAGTTATTCAACCATGAATTGGACTTGAACTTTTTGAAGTTGGTTATGAGCCTGAGAATTCTGAGATTTGACTTGAGATTAAAGTTTAAAAAAACTTAAACCATACAGATGAAGTCGCGGGTAGTAGTTAGTAGGCCCTATTTTTGTAACATCTTTATTATCCGACAAATCTCTTCATAGTGTACCACAAGGTATTATTTTGAAAATGTTTATATATTTATCAACATTTCAGTACGTCATAGAGTTCCTGGAGACAAATAAATAAATACCTCGGGACAATTGCACACAAATTGACATAGCCCCAAATTAAGCAAAGCTTGTGTTGTGGTAACCAGACAACGATATATTTCCTTATAAAGATACATAAATACAAAGGAAATCCAAGACTAAGGCATAAATACTCGTGTTCATCACACAAATGCTGATGCTGCCCTCAGCGGGAATCGAACCCGCGACCTCAAGTTTCACAGTCACTAGCTCTAACCACTAGACCAGACGGCCGACTCTATTCCAAATCGATCGATCTTAAATAAAGCAGTGTGAAAAATAAAAAATTGCAAACATCATATACAAATATTTATAGATGAGATATTCAATGAACTTATGGGAATCATAAAAACATCATATCTATTTGTATGACCAATGAACGGTATATGTATACGTAATAGTCTGTATAGTACACGAGATTCCTATTAAAACATTCTCTTTTTTGACGTTAAATCTCACTGAAGAACATTTCCAATGCAATGCCAGCTTATTTTGCATTCAAGCTTTGAGAAACTCTTGAAAGACTAGTAAATATTTAAACGTCCTTTTATACTTACTTTGGAATGAAAAAGTAGCCATTAGCTAGAGAAGAATATTTTAGAAATACTCGTGTTTTTTGTATTAATATCATGGAATAGTTTTATTAGCCTGCATCTAAGGTTGCAACTTAGCTTAGCTATAAGTGAGTCAAAACCATGTTCTAAGCCAGTGAAAAGGAATCCAACAATGGGTGGTCAGTGAGTGATAAGCGCCAGGTCTCTCTACTAACTACAACAACGTCTCCTCCAATCATAACAAAACGAGATACATCTACCAACATATCAGAACAAATTTAAATCTCATTTTTTAAGTCAGTTTAGAACACATTACAAAACAATATCTTTACTAGCCCTGAATAATATCGTTTCTCAAATATAACGCGTCGAGCAGATGGCCCTGAAAAGGTTACAGAAAATCATTCAAGAACGAGACCACAGAAAATAAATAAAGTTTTCGTTGGGAGACTGATCCAACATTTGCCCGGTTAAGTAGCAAAAGTTCCCGGAACTCACGCTACGAGAGACAAAAAAATACAAGTAGACTCATCAAGTTCTTAACTCGTCGCACGTTTCAATCCGTCATATATAAATAAATATATATTTATTCAAAAATATGGTCCACCGGTTTCGGGAACAGGGTAGGAGGTACCGACGACTAGAGTCCCAGAGAAAAGAATATGACGATACGTGCCGTGTCGAGGAGCACAGCTTTTTGCGACAGATCCCTTCATCAAACCTACTATTATTATTTATAACATGCATTAAGTTTTTAATCAAGTGCGTTCAAGTAGTAAAATAGCATGTTGCTAGTTGGTATGTTCAGCGTAGTATATGCAGTCGGTCCTGGTTCCTGTTGCTAGGGTGCATTAGGTCGAGGGGTGCATATCGATTGGCGTCCCCGCCCGACACCGCACAATTTTACTCGGCACCGAAATGCACCCTTCACTAACTGTTGCGAAGTAAACTTCGACTACATAGGTATACCTCTATACTACACGATAACTCAAGTTTTATTGATAAGAATTGCTTTAGGAATAACCTTTCATCAAATTCACGGCATATATTATAATATTTAAAAAAAAACAGTTTTCGATCTGCGGTCACTACGTACATATATCAAAAATATAGTAGTAAGTTCATGCCCAATTTGTGAGTTTGCGATACATAATGTGCATATTTAGATTTTAAGATAGACTGGCCCTTGTTCATCAAGTGATACAAATGTTAAATTATTGTAAACCCGACGTCATTAACATAAGAAAATAATAATTCAGAACATACCTGCCGATGTTTTAAATATATAACTAAGCTTTGTATATTATCTATCTTTGTGCAAATCTTATTATTGATCTACGCGATAAACTCTCTCTGTGTAATGTAACTAGAGAAGGGGTTTTTAAAGAAAAGCGTAGTTTTATACGAATAAATTTCAAATTAAACGTTCTTGACACATGATGGTCTGTGTGTCCTGGGACGTCAAATATTATGCTTTCTATTACAATATTAACTCTTACTGTAATAACATTTTATAAAAGTTTTCGTCAATTCAGAAACAAGCTGCCGCGGTACCTTTTAAGAATGTTAACGATTATAAACGTAAGATGTTGAAATACCGAGCTACAATGGAATGGCATGTTAACCATCCCGGAGCTACTGTAATGAAATATGAAATATCTTCGCATCAAAGTTAAAACCTGAGAGTGCTTTTTATATTGTGATATTAGCATAGAATATAATTTAATAAACAGGAAACGATGATTTGAATTTTAATATGAGAAGGACGACGTATATTTTCTCAGCTTGCTGCTTAAGCGATTCAGGAAAGTGTGTACCTACGTTCTCGATAAAAGTATATTACTTATTAATCAGTAAGTTCACGTTACGTATGGTCTTAAATACTTATACAAGTAAGTACTTTTACCTTAAAATATATTATGGCTTTTAACCGTTATCTAGAGTACGATAGATGAGTTGAAATAAAAACACGCTGTTCAAAATAAACCAATCTTCCAGCCCCCGGAACAGGGGTATTTAACAAAGCGATTACTCTAATTACGAAAGCAAAATTGGGTAAAACCGATTTTGAAACGAGATAGCATCCGTCATCGGTATAATGAGGGGTATCAATATTGAAAGGCCCTGATATTTCACCCAAGTCACGCATATTTATGCCTAATGCGTATTCGATTGCATTAATGAGTTTCGACGGATTTTCCTTACGTTTACGCTTAACACGTTACTTAAACGTTAAACGTTAGAAAAGCAAGAAACTTCTTCTCATTGCCAGTGAATGCTCTCTGCTTTAATAACATCTCTAAAGATCAGAAGCTTTTGAAATGTTCCTAAGCCAACAAAATGTTAGGAATGTCGAAGAAAATTTACACTGCATTGCCAGAGTAGATAAGTATTAGATTTTGTAAATCATTCACAAAGTTCAGATCATTTTCACAATTGAAAAGCTTTTCATTAAAATGTCTCATGCGAGATGCAACTATCCGCCCACAAACACGGACGTATTACGTAAATCTATTCGTTCGCTGCAAAAATTGTTTCCGCAAAATTCACAATGCTGAATTCACCCGGCGCATCTACAAAACAAATAAAAAGTTGGCGAGGAGAGGAGACGCGGCGAAATGTATTAAAAGACCTTTTCCACGTCGATAAGTAAATGTTACCCTTGTCCCTGCGAGTTATGAACCCTCTGCAAAAGGGTATGTAAGCGTATTTTTCCTTGAAATCGATACGAACTTTTCTTCGATGGATTACCGCGAACAGTTGAATAAATAGTGACTTAAGACACTATTAGATCATGAGGGCAAATATTTTTTTCTATGGAAGACTATTATCTCCTTAATTATTACTTCTCGCTCCTCTGAATCCAGGATTCTATGTTTTACCGTTACCACGTTAAAGTAGCATTATCACGTTCATTTAATGAATATAAGTTAAAATAGCTTGAAGTGATTGCTTATTCAATAAATTCCACCAAAAAATTTCGAGTAGGTTACCAATATGCGTTCTTTATGTAAATGTGGACTTGATTAAATATTATTGCATATTTTGGTATAGAATATTATAACACATTTTAATCTATCGGTGTTCTCAACTTCACAAATTTAGTGCAGCTTATTAGGCAATAAGTGAAGCAAGCGTGTAACTACAGTTTGAAGAGAGACGTAATTGTGTCTTTAAACCATTCGCCCGTCTGTTTGCGTCGCACCCCTCCTGCCGAAATATTGATTGTACGTACCTGTTGTGCCTCCAAGCCTGCAAGCCTAAATACAAATTACGGCTGCGAAACGGACAACGTTCGGCCACGTTTGAATTCAACATCTTAAATCATTATTGAATAAACATTAAATAATATAATAATTACTATAATAGTATTTATAATAATACTATTATATAATAGTAATTATATAATAGTATTATTATAATAGTATTGTTGTACCAACATTAATTTCCCATCATCATTACGCTTATGTGTGTAATACAAAAATCAGTGGAATAATGTACTATTATATGGCGTAATAAATAATATACCTAGGTCCATGTGACAGATGTCCAAATTTACGTAGAATGCGAAAAACATTTTATTTACAATCACGCCCTTATTCACTTTATTTCCTAATTCGGGTTATTTTTTTTTCTATTTCTACTAATTTCATCTAACATTCATACATGGAGTCATACCATACATAGAGTATTTTCATTCATTATTTAAATGTTTGTTGAAGCTGTGTAAAAACCCTGGAGCACACAGTGAATGCACGAAGTCTCTCGAGTACACTAAACAGTTAAGTGTCTCTCGATTTCAAGTTCCTTGTCGTCTCGTAAAGTCTGTTTATCTCTGTCTAAGCCTACAAGGGTGGGTACAGAAGGAATGAGACAAAAAAAAACAATTACAGAACGGCCTTATAAATCGTAAAGTCACTGTGGACACAGATTTATTATGTAGCACGTATTCACAGGTAAGATTTATCTCATACATGCCTATACTGTTTCCAAAAATAACTTATAAAACTATTCGGATATAAAAAAAAATACAAGTTGTTTATCTTCCAGCTGCAAAAATAAAAAGTATCGTTAAATACATTAGTAACATAAATAAATATACTAAGAATATTTTCCTTTCTTTCGTGAGCAGAGCTGGGTTATACACATAAAATATTTTCGATCTCAAAACTGAAGTGTTCAGACAAGCCTTGGAAAGAACCTGTATTATCGGCGGGACTATATTAAAGGAAATGTATAAACCACAGCAACACGTAATCTAGATAAAGGCCCGGATAACATTCTCAATTGAATCGGCTGCGCTCAAAAGCTAATGGTGAATCTCTATTGCAACGTGGCGACCCTATGTTTGCCCAGGGCGAGTGTCACCGAGGCGCACCCCTCCCAACTCGCAGCTTTAGAAGCAGGGCACAGTAAATTGAACCCATTGGCTATGGTAATGCATTACCGTTAGTACACATCGCCTCATGAGATACCAAAACAGTTACCCAATATATATTTTAGGCGTGTACCTATGTATGTGGCAATATTCAAGACGCTTCTGTAACGTCATTTATTTTACGTGTTACATAATGTTGTAATTTGTTTAACTATTGTTATTCTCAAAAATATTTGTGCTTGGGACATCCTCCCTGTCTGAAGTCGGTTAAAATTACTTTATATGTATTGTAATGTGGCATTTTATTAGCTGAATTATAATAATAATTCCAAATATAGTTGAAAATGGCGAAACTTCCTTATTTCCTTACAAACAAAAATACGTAACTAATATAATTTAAGACTTTGTTTATGTTGTGCAAATCTAAATAATCAATTATTATATTTCTTCCAAATGTTCTCGCATCAATAATTATTCAAGTTAGAACTCCCGGTAGGCCTTAGGTAGAAGGTAGTTACTTGAACGCATATCTAAGATCTCAAATTTGAGCCCTGCAGGATTTAAGATGGAAGAAAACATCTCGAGGAATCCTGCATATGTGAGAGAAAACATTGGAAGACGTATGTAATGTTCTTGATAAATGGCGACGAATTCGCCATGTCTTGACACCTAAATATATCTCCGGTGCAAAGAGGGTGTTGTTACACTTCTGCCTACCCTTTCGGCAACCCATCCCAATGTGGGCATGGCGTGAAGTCTTTATACGCGTAATCAGTCTTTATTTATTTTTCGGTATAGTTCAGTATGAAAGTCCCACATACATGCGACATATGACATGCGTATTTAGGACTCTATATAAATGGTAAGGTAAGGTACAAAAAAGGTAAGAAATATCAATCTCAAGGAGCATCGCAATGAAAAAATAACCTTAAGTGGGGGTATTAACGTATGTCATTCTCGTATTAAACCTTTAGTATAAAGTAGCAGGAATACCTGACTTTTAAAAAGGCGTAAAATCTATGGGTAATAGAAAACTACCGTTTCTACCGCCTCAAAATTCATGAAATAATTATTTTTAACACAACTTTGAGTCATGTTACTATAACAACTATAATAAGAAAGATTTTTTTTTATCTCTCGAATAAAGATTGGCATGTATTCATAAACATATATACATTGACACTATACAGATTAGGAGTGTTGACAGATAGCATACGAGATATAAAAGGTTTTTAAATGTACAATACAATGTACATTTGTAACAGTTTAGTATATTGTTGGCAGCCTAGTTATGCCAAACATATGCCGACCACTGAGTAAGCTTGGCATCTAGGAATAGCAAAACACATGTCTCACCCTACTCGACCCTTTTCAAACTTATAAATAATAACTGACTATTTCCTTTTTATTGATTCGATAATCAGAACACGAAGAACCAACCGTCGGGTAGAACAACGCACGTCGTAAAATATTTTTTGTTAGTCCGTCGCTCTTACTCAAGCACGACTATACATGCATCTTTCGATGTCTTCTTAAACGTATGCAGATTTCTTCTGCATATTTTCCTTGACCGTAAAGCTCGTAGTGTGACTAATCACTGTACTTATGTAAGGTAAGTTCATACAAACTCATTGGTGCAGTCGGGATTCGAACTTCAAACTTGTGTTGCAGGCTACTCGAACCAATTGACTACGACGACTCTCACTTAAATATTGCTAATTCAGTTAAATAAAACACAAGATGCAATTGCTATGTAGTTATACCACTGGAAATCAAGCTGGCAGGTTCAATCTCCAGTCCATACAAAGGAGTGTTTCTAAATAAGTACTTGTCACGCCACAATGTTTGCTATACATTTAAATATCGTGACGAAATTTGCATGCGTATCCAAATATATTCAAGTTCGTTATACCTACATAATATTTTCATATATACGAGTAATAAGCGACAATATGCGTCATCATAATTATGAAGCTCTACCCTCAATAGCCCCATTCGTACACAAGCCCAATTACTATCAACCGCCACTGTTATCCAACAAGGTGAGCAAGGTTTCAGAATAAAATCCAAACTTAAAAAAAATTCAATCGATGGAAGGGAACTGGAGCACTAGAACACTTTTTATACGTTTAGAATTATATTCACGTGTTAGAAAATATGCAGGCATTAAAAATGTAATAATACATCAATAACTGATATTATAAACTCGCCCTTTCTTGTAAGAGCATTGTGTTACTGTGAGTTTCCTTTATGAGGGCAGTAGGGCGTGGTGTGCACTTTGCGTAACGACTTGCATTCATGTGCACCCGACTTAAGCAGAGTTGTCGCTGCGCACGTACTATTTGCGTCCCTGCGACTACGTCCATATACCCTAGTAATAATAACACGAAGAAGCGTTATTATATAAATGTTAGCTTTGTGAAAGCAATGTACACGTCTGCAAATAAAAAGTATACAATTCTGTGAACGTAAGCTGAAATACCCACATACATATTGCTTTAACTTAAAAAACTTACTGCTAGTCAAAATATGTTCAGTTGTTACTTCTCGTATTCAAATATTATATCAAACAAAAGATTGCAAATTCCAATGCTCTCTCTACGAATGAGATTTTCCGAACATAAGTACATTAAATAAGTCACACTAAGAGCTTTTTCTTTCACATTTATGGTGAAAGCATAAAAAGGAGATCTGCATACTATTGACAAGAAACTCAAAGACGTATATACAGTCGTGCTTTAGTAACGGCGATGGACTCACCATCTGTCACGTTGGCACTTCAAATATATCTCTTGCGGTAAGTGAGTGTGTAGATACTTGCCTACACCTCTGCCTAGCCCTTCGGGGACCCATAATTAATACAAAAAAAATATTACCACATTCACGACGTATTAATACTTGTGATTTCACAAGTATTAATACGTCGTGAACCTATAAAATAACACATTACTCGAGTGCTCTGTGTAGTTCATAACTTAATCTCGAAAATAAGTATCCTGAAAAAACATAAAGCCATATTAATGAGCAGTAGGCTCTTGCCGCTAGACAAACTCGTAAAACCCACCCTACCCAGCTTACATTTATAGTGTAAGATATATTTTATTTAAATAAGTACGCGGGCAGAGGCAACCCCGCGGCCATTAGCACATAAAGCAGAGCTTATCAACCGTGGCAAATTGCCAATCAATGTACCAATTAGGTGACCCATAAAATTCCACGCGGTAGTAATACAAATAATAAGCAACTAGTAGTCTATGCTCAGACAGAATTTAATGAAGATCCAATTCCAAGTTACGGAAGTTCCATAACAATACCTACATTTAATTCAATATTCGAAAAATAGGAAAGCGAGGAAATTAATACCTTACAAAGAGCAAGACGATGATTTAATTGCCTTTTACGTCTAATGGTATAATAATTAAAGGCGAAATTTTAAATTAAATATAACAGGTAAGGAAACTCTTTGTTGCTCGACCCTTGAACTTTTTTAATTACGTCCCAAATTTTTAGGACCCAGTCCTTTATAGTTTCACCACGTCCTTGCTTTTATGTGTTCTTGTGGCACTTTGCCATTCACACTTCTCACCCCAATTTTTTAATGTAAAGGGACGTTTTGAGTGCCTTCAGCCGTAAGGTTAAAGACGGGTTCTGGTTATACTTGGAAGTGAGAAAAATACGTCTGCGGTAGACGACACAGCTCGTCCTTTATCTTTATATGTTCTTTATATAAAAGAGTAAGAATCTCTTTCATAAAAAATAATACGGCTCGCACGAGGTATTTATAACAAGGCTTGAAAACACGCATTAAGTTCATTGCGTGCATTAAAGCTAATAGAGGGGTTTTAAAAATAGTAAGGGAAAAAATTCAAATTTACTGTAAACGTTTCCATCGCTTGGTTACTTCTGTCTAATGACGCCATTCACATTATGAAAAATATAAAGATTTAATGATATTTTTTTATCTTTGATTATTTCGTAATATGGCAGGTTTTTATATTACGGGTACCGATACCAGAAACGTGTTATACTAGACACCATCATTCCTTATAAATTATTCACACTCCACAGCTAATACCATCCCTTTGTTTCATATCACAACGTTTATTATTAACTGCTTTGTTAATAATCGTTACAATCCACGTCCAATCTTTTAAACATTAAACAACGATAGAAGATAGAAAGAAAATATTTATTTTTGTACATACATATTTTCCTTGGATGATTCTAATAAATAGAGGAGCGAAAGAAAGTAGACCATGAAAAACACAATGTAAATAATACTTGTATGTTAAGCTATTCCTATGAGCTACTTGATCAATATCTTTGTCCTTGACATTAGAGTAAGTGTCTCGCATCGCGAGCTCTCAATAGCTATTCATTTCTCGTTATTCAATATTCACCCACCTTATAGCCGCCGGGTAGCGGTTGCGATATTATTCACAACTTAACTCGAGCTACAGAAGTAGCACAGAATATCCTCACGCACTAATAAAATTCCGTTAATCAATTAAATATCCGCACACATTCACTCGCATTTCGGTTTCGTAGTACAGGTTCCGTAGCGGTGCAGGTAGACACTATCGTAGCTACGGTCGTAGCTCGTAGCGCGCACGTAGCAGCGCTCGTGGACGACTGGTCTCCCCGCGACCGACGCCGGCACGGATTGCCGTGTATAGGATACGTAAAAAAAACAGATACTTAAATTCATAATTTATTGTTATATTGTTTATAATTATTTATCCATTGAATAAAGTAAATAATTAAGTTATATACTAAGTCATAAAAATTGCTTGTACATTTTCTAAATAAACAAATGTGAATACTTTTGTTTAGTTTAACTATTCCACGTCTTGTTGAAAATAAAAACATTAGCTAAACTTAAATTCATAATACATACATATTATTATTAATTAAATGTTGTATCCGCAGAAAATAAAATCATGGGCTATTGAACAAATTTGTAAATCATAGACAACGTGCATCCTTTTTTAATTTCCATTTCCTATGTTCGCTTTATAAAACCTTAATTTAATATTTTTGACGCAGTATCTGTAATGCTAAGATGGTCTGTGCATCAAGGATTCTGTGTGCGCGCAGGCGCGATGTGACGTCAGTATATCCCGCCCCGCGCTCCTGCCGCGCGCGTCCCACTCCCACATGCCGTGCTGTGCGCCGTCCGTCACCGCTCACCGCTTGTCATACAGAAAGCGGACAAACCTTCACATCCCACCACACTGAACACACTGCAACAAAAGACACACTGAACTTGAATGATAAATTCAGTTCTATCTACTCTTCAATACAAGGGCGAAGACTTTCAAGTTATGTCTTATGTATGAGTTAAAAGAAACATGTACTTTTAATGGAATCTAGGTATTGGATTTGACATTGTGCCAATTTTTTGTGTTACCCAGGCGAAGATTTCTCTAGAACAGAAGGTATTTATTTCGATTTATACAAAGCAAGCTTTAATTTAATACCATCTATATGTACAAATACTTTGGGATGTCAGCAATTAATAGTCAAACGAATTATTTATGTTGGAATAAACGGGTAACAAAGTCCTCTAAAATACAACATATTGCTAAAATGTTGGTGTCGGGGGGCAACCAAGCGGAATCATAGGAAGCTCATAGAGGGACGCAAAAAGCGGAGTTGTGTGAAAGCCCTTTTAGACGGCGTTTCTATTTGGGGTTGTCATCGGCCCCCGCTGTTACACTGACCCTTTGAGGGGGACAGTCGCCGAGGGCGCAAGTTGCAAACTTCCCTGCCGATCTTTTTGTTCGTATTCGCAGTGATTACCACTCTCGTTCAGACTATTGACACAAGAAACAACTTAGTTGTTGTTAACAAGAGTTGTCTCTTAACAATCATAAGAGAGTAAAAAAACTAAATTGAAATATCTCAAAAGTTACACAACAAAACTTTTGTTGTATAACGTTTTTGACAGTAGATAATATCCTTATATCTATGTATAGCATATCTATCTACAATACCTTACATTGGATATATAAGAGACCGAATGTTATCAATTAAATTAGGTTTATAGTTTTCCGTCGTTCCGGTGTACATTTGTACACCGGAACGACGGAAAACTTATATTTTATTTTAACGGAAAATTTATATACCAATATAATTGTAATTTTACAATTATATTGGTATATAAATTAAATTACACGAAAAATATATTTTTTTAAATCGCTGTCACGCCACTCATCACTCGAACTACACTTTTACAGAAATATTGGGGGCTATTAACAGAAATGCGCCGGTGATCGCGTGATAGCCCCCGACCCTCGCTAGTACTACACAATGCAGCTTCGTCATATTGTATCTCCTCGTTTTATTTATGCTTTGTACAATTCGTCAACAGATTTAAAATCTGATTTTGTTTATGACTCACTTTAATTCTGCAACCCTTTGATTTTGATAATGAACTATTGGATTTGGAAGGATTCAAGTCACTATTGAAGGTTATTATTGAACAATAATAGTGACTGACATTCAAATTGTAGGCAATACTCTTTTGACTACCCGTTCAACATGTTCGTAAGAATAGTGGCTAACTTATATTGGCTTTCGAAGTAGAAATATATCCGCAGTAAGAATCAAAACTCGTATAAGTTCTCCATTCTACTTACTTTTGTTTGAAATATGCTCCAAAAATTCGGTATATTTTTTGATATCCCAATTGATTGATTTTTATCTTGACGATTGTATCTTTTAATCATAATATTTAAACGCATGTCAAGCACAATTGATGGTTACTAGTTCTAATCGCATGTTTAGAAGACATACAGCCTGAATAAAGTCGATAAATTTATTTTCAAAGCACATGAACATTTTCGTTTCTATCATACATGTATTTAACTTTACTTTGCCTATTATTTATGTATGTACTAGCAATGCCTTTTACCCGCATTTTACCTGGATTACCTTTATATTGTATGTTTATAATTCAGATGTACCTACGTGTGTATGTGATTAAATACCTTCTTAAGAGCTTTTTTTTTTAAAAAAAGGCCAGGTCAAGAGTTCACTAAACCGAAGAGCATGTATGAAGAGAATAATGAACGTGGACGAAGCGAAAGAAGTATGTAAGGATCGTAGCAAGTGGAAAGAAGTGGTCTCTGCCTACCCCTACAGGAAAGAGACGTGATTATATGTATGTATGTATGTATGTATGTATGTATAAGAGCTGGACAGATTTTGATATTGATATTCAAGTGGATTTAAAATAATAGTTTAGATTCACAAGCGATCGCGTACCAGATCATTTTTTTTTTCACCTAAGCGCAGCTGCGTGGGACTGCTATTAAATATAAAATTTTCCCCGATTTTTACAGACGACCGTCTGGTCAAGTGGTTAGAGCTCCTGACTGCGAAACTTGAGGTCGCGGGTTCGAATCCCGCTGAGGGCAGATTTTTGTGTGATGAACACGGGTATTTGTACCTTAGTCTTGGATGTTCTATGTATTTATGTATACATCTATCTATATAAGTAAATATATCGTTGTCTAGTTACCATAGCACAAGCTTTGCTTAACTTGGGACTAGGTCAATTTATGTGGAATTGTCCCAGGTATTTATTATTTTATTTATTTATTTATGTCCATAATATTTATTCGTCGTAACAAAGGTCACAAAGAAGCCCACGACTCGCCTGTTGGTAAGCGGCTACCCTACGGACTACCTAAGTTATTACTGTTAAGGAACCTAGCTCCCTGGAGTTTGCTTTTTTATACTAAAAAGGTAGCAAACATCAGAAGGCTAGCTGGATGGTAGGTAAGCCGAGGTAGTAAGAGAGGTAGGGCATAACGGGTTTCCCGTTCGAATTTGGAGCTGCCCGACTGGGGCAGAACTTCCACCTTATAGAAGTCCGTAGCCAAATAACACAATTTATTATGTTGTGTTCCTACGTGGTGAATAAGGTTTCCAGTAATTAGCTCCTTGGGAAGGGCGGAGGATTGTTACATTGTGTTGGAAGCAGAGGATTAAACCTTATGCTGCCAATACACTATAACTCTCCGAACACAGAGTGGCAACGCGCAAGTGATACTTTGGTATCGTGAGCGTAAATAGGCTACGGTAACCGTTTCCCATCAGGTGGGCCGTATGCTTGTTTGCCGCTCTTGTTGTATAAAAAAAAAAGTCGTTACCGTAACCTATAGGAGCTTGTAACACCAGGGGACCATACGTGGAAAGAATAACTAGTTAGCAGTACAATTATCCGAACGAACGCGTCCCCCTCCACCAACTAAGCATTTTTGTTGGATCCTAAAAGCAACACGACAGGAACAAAAACTACACAGACATAGTCAGTTTTTTTCTACAAGCTGGATGTACTTCCTCTGGTAGAGACAATTCAATTTTGAATGGGAATTCCGTAGTGCGTCACGTCCACCTCCTTCTCTCTTCAACTGTCCGAGGCATAGTCAACTTTTTTCTACAATTTGAAGCTGGATATACTGCCTCTGGTAGAGACAATTCAATTTTGAATGGGAATTCCGTAGTGCGTCACGTCCATCTCTTTCTCTCTTCAACTGTCCGTATAGCACCACTTGTAATCAAGTGACCGGTATAAAGGGTCAAGCCGATGGGCGAGCATCAATCACTTATGTTATGCAAGTCACTTTATAACAGATATTTTTACTTGAGACATCGATTTCTGTACATCTGTACATTATTATATTATGTATTGATGTACCTACTGTATATATTTTGCATACATTTATTCTCGTACGTATATAAACTTCACGCGTTCCCGCAAGGTAGTGACAGATGGCGAGTCCATCGCCATTACTCAAGCACGACTTATACATACGCCCTTGAATTGCTTCTCAGACGTATTCAGGTTTTCCTCTCGATATTTTCCTTCACTATAGAGCTCACTGTACTATCTCTGTACTTAAGTTCAGAAAAAACTCATTGGTATAGTAGGGATTCGAACTTGCGTCGCAGTCTCTTTGTGTCGCAGGCAACTACTCGAACCACTCGGCCACCACGGCTTTGTTACACACAAATACAAATTTTAATAAATAAATAAATGAATATATATACCTCTATACACCTAATATACCTCTGGCGGAAAGTGGGTGTGTGGGTATTACCTATACACCTCTGCCTACCCCTTCGGGGACCCTTGTGGGAAGGCGTGAGGATATATATATATATATATATATTTATATAAATGAAAAGAAAATATACCTCAAAATGCTTTATTACTTATGTTAACACATTCTCACATTAATGCAGTGGAATCTACCGAGCAGGATGAATACGAGTTATTCTTAGTGTAATGAAGATTTATCAATGACCTCTGAACGGCCGCGCAAATTGGCCACTGACACTTCCCCGCGGTAGATTTGGTTGTTGAATCATTCATCCTGCGCCACACCTACAAAATTATATTGGAATTTGTTTGGAAGAAGGCATAAAGTCGTTAATAAAATATACTATGAGTACATGCAAAAACTAAATATCCAATAGGTATCATAATTATAATTCTTCAAATGGAGATATTAGTTTGGCAGCTACTATAAACTTTTGTGATTGTACTAGGTTTATTTTATACTACAAAGGTGGCAAACAGGCATGCGGTCCGTCTAATGGTAAGCGGCTACCTATGGACACTTGGCCATCTATGGACACTTGCAACGCCATATGTATCGCTCGCACGCTGCCGACCCTGAAGGAATCTATACACACCCTTCTTGAAGAAATCCATTTGGATCAATGCTTATTAAAATGACGTGTCCATATGACGAATACGTACCACCATTTTTAAGCGCATGACTGATCATTTAAAATTAAATTTAGATTAAAACTTGATACGGATAGAATTATTTTAAATGTCGCAAAGTCTATCTCAATTGTATTTGTCGGCGTGAGCGGAACCATCAGTCGCTCCCCCAATGTGCTGAACTCACTGCCCAGCCTGTCTCGTTCGATAACAATTTGCTTCGCTGTGATTTATGGACTTAATACCCGAGCCGTGGTTACTTACTTAGGCAGCAGTATTGGCCACTGCATTATTCAGCTATAAAATGCGCTAGTCCTGTCCCTTTGTTCGGCAGGCTGATTTGGGAATCTTCAACATAAGACGTTAATGCAAGTCTTATCAACGAATTTATTACACGAATACGAAGGTATGCAAGTCTATAGACAACTGACGCTCTATTCTCTCTGCCTACCCCGTTAGGGACTCGGCGTGATGATATGTATGATGTATGTATGTTTAGGTCCTGAAAAAAAATTATCAACGAAATCAAATTTACGCAGGTCAAACCGCGAGGCACAGCTAGTTAGCATATAATTTATGACGCAATTCTATGTAAGTACTAACATATAGGTATCTGCACACCACATTTGTCTGTCCTCACCTAGTCATCGCGTACTCACAACATCCAGCATGATCATTAGAGACTCCATACATCAAGCGCCTGCTTCCGACACAGGCACCTACGATACGATCGAAATGAGTTCGTGGCGTGTGCCTCATACATATGAATGTGTATTTCATTTTTGGACATAGGTACTTCAGAATATGATAAAATCTTTACATAGAAAAAAATTAAGGCCCTTCCACGGTTGATCACATTGATACTTTAAACTATTCAACGGGTTTTATTGCAATTGTCAGCAATAGATAGAATGTGATGTCGTAACAAACATATTTTTGTGCGTTTAAATCGCAAACGCTGGCTAAACCCTACGAGATATTTGAAATTGAAGTACTAGGTACATTATCGTAAATATTAAAAAGATCGATAAAGACGTCCGCAATGGTAACCCACAGTAAAAACTTTTATCTTTTAAATATTATAATGTCGGCGTTGATGGGCAGTAAAAGTCGGAGCAAGAATGCTCGAGTTGCTGTCCACAACGCGATATTGGTACCTACCTTATTGTATGACAGCGAATCCTGGGTATGTCAGAGGAAGTATAAAAATGGCTTGAATGCAGTTGAGATGCGATCTCTTTGAAAAATGTGCGGAGTAACGATATTAGATCGAACCCGCAATGAAGAGATTCGCAAATCAACTGGCGTGAATGAGGGCGTGATTGTAAAAATGAAGAAAGGCATGTTACGTTGGTTTGGACACATAGAAAGGATGAGTGAAGAAAGATTGACGAAACATATATACTAAGCAAAAATGTGTGAAAGAAGAGGCAGAGGATGGCCACGTTCCAACTACCTGGATCAAATCGATCGGACGCTCAAGGACGGGAACGTTAAGAGTATTCGAAACCGACGAGCATGTATGAAGAGACTGATGAATGTAGACGAAGTGAAAGAGGTATGTAAGTTTAGAGAGAACTGGCGCTTTATACTCTCTGCCTACCCCGTTAGGGACTTGGCGTGATGTATGTATGTATGTAAATATTATTAATATCTACATTGCCCCCGTACGAAGCCGGGGCGGGTCGCTAGTCTTTTTATAAAAACCATTATAGGATCGGACCTCTCAAAGTATTATTGATTCTGGGCTAGATATCCATTCATGAAATATTATTAAAGACGTTATCTAGTAGAAGGCCGACCGGATTTTCATCTATCCAACCCATCCTACCAGACGAGATAAATAGGCGATTAGTGATTAAGGGATTTACTAAGGACAATCAGATGGACGGGGAAATCAACTATTGATATTTTTATCTACCTAAGCCTGGATATTGTGTCAGCAGATAGGTAATCTTGTTTAGTCCTTGTATTTCGAGCAGAACCGAGGATAATATGTACCTAGCAAGAACACGACTCAGTGCGTGTAACTAAGAGAAACATTAGGAGCGAAAATATGTAGGTATTGTCGAATTTATCATTCCCAACCCTCGTGTCCCGGCTAATTTAATTTTTCTTTGATCTCGCCGAGTATTGCCGGGGAATTTCACGGTATACATTTCCCCCCGATGTTTTGTAAATGTATAGGATATAACTTATCACAGACCGTTTACATTCGTGTTGCCTTTTTTATATAACATGGATGCAAGTATGCGTTTTGCCCCTAGTGTTGCAAGTGTGTATGAGCTGCGGTAACCGCTTACTATACGGGTTGTGATGCTTGGCACGTGATATTGAAAATAATATTTTCGAACAAGTCCTCCCCTTTTTGCTTTCTTAAAGCTTACTATACAAGAGACGTCCACCCCATTCTCAAAGGGCCCACAGCTATAAGATAGACAATATCTTTACCTGTGATAGGGCGCCTAAAAATTTATAAAACAATTTAGAAAAATGCTACATGCTATAAAAGAAAGGCGAGTAAATTGCCCCTATCCGTACTCGAGGTCACTGGGTTTTTCATTTCCTGTGTCCTAGCCATAGCGTTTAAAATTGCGGAAAGCCGAGATTCAATTTTAAAATGGATTGCACATTTGATACAACTATTGAACCTTAATAAAACTGTGCTTCCCTGGATTTTCCTTAGGCAAATTTAAACAGGTGAGTTGAAATCTCTGATGTGGCTCCTTAAATTGATTGACATGTCATATGCATGATGTGTCAATGCACATGCAGCCACCAAATATGTTAAACTTCTATCTTTGCGTAACAATAATTATATATCTGGCGGAAAGTGGGTGTGTGGGTACTACCTGTACACTTCTGCCTACCCCTTCAGGGACCCTTGTGGGTGGCGTGAGAATATATATATAGGATAATATATATTATCCTTAATATAAACGTTTTTAGAAATCATATCCACTTCTACCTTATATCAACGCACCTCTCGCCATCGAACTTGGCACCACAAAGGTGCTGCGTACTCGTACTGCTCAGTTCCAATGCCGCGAACGCTCAGGCTGTGAATAGGCTCCCAGTTAAAGTTTTCTCTGGGGAGTACAGCATGGAGTTCTACAAAAAGGTACTGTAACGATTCCAGCAGGGTCGGCAGCGCGTAAACGATTCCATTGGTGTCGCAAACGTCCATAGACGGTGGCAATCACTTACCATCAGGCGGACCGCATGCTTGTTTGCAACTATTATGGTATAAAAAATATCCATATATTTTTGACCATAATCAATCATAACACTAAAAATATGTAAATTTGTTGTGACAAAGTTATGGGCCCAATCTAGGGAATCCTCCGACCGGCGATTAGAGAGGGGTCTACCTAAAGCGACTTAAAAAGGCTTTTGTTACAGCATCGTTGGGTCACCGGCTTTGTAATCATCCTAGCCCTCATTTATCTTCATCTCGTCAAATAGACCGTAGCATTTACAGAAAACGTTAACTTGTAACAAAAATATTTACACAAAGAAACGAGCATGAAATTACTTAGCAAAAAGTTTTTATACTTTTAACGTTTAATGATTAGTCATACTACACCAAGTTTGGCTTTTAGCTAGAGTTTACAAGCTTTGTGTAGATTTTTGAAAGCCTCCCACTTATAACGCCAGGAACGTGTGGTCCCGAATGACACAAAGGGAAGCAGAATTTATTTCGTTTTAACCTTATAGCTGAAAATTATGCCGAGTCACGCGAATTTTGATTTGAATCGCTATTCTTTTACAAAATATTCGGGAGCTACATAATGAGATTATTGTGATGAGAATCGTAATCCCTTGAAAGCGTCTGTTTTAACTGCATTAACATAAACGTGAAAATGAATACCGCTGTGCTTAACTATATTTATATACTTTTCCTATAAAAAAAACTGTCGAGAATGGTCCCTATGATAATTACTAATTCATAAATTCTCTTCAAAAATATATCACTTCAAACGCAAAACCCACCAAACTAAAATCATTTGCGACTCGCAAAGCAGGAGATAATCTGATTGTTTTGAACTGAAAGCGCTTGCAACAACATGGCGAGTTATATACTGACTAGGCAGTCAACCTTCACTTAATCTGCTGAAACCTATTTAACTATGAAGTGGACATTGGCGTTGTTATCTGGTGTATTTACCCTTGCTATGATTTCAACGAAGAGACCTTTTAAGAGCTATCTGCAAGCAAACAGATATGTAACCAATATTTAATATTTTAAACAGTACCTAGTAAAGGTATACATTCTTTCATAAGAATACGAGCAAATGCAAGGCGTAGCAAGCATCCATAAGCTGCGCTAACAAAATAAGGCTGTATGCTTGATTGCAAACAGCCTTGATCACAAATGAACAATGTCAATGCCATGCAGATCTATACGTTTTTAATACCACGAGGTACATTTTATAACGGGTATAGCTTGTACTCATAAATATTCACCAATATGAGAGATACCTATTATGTTTCAGGTAGAGCACATCTGACCTCGATAAAGTTGAAACTTGTGACACCTATTGCATCTCGTAGCTTGCGTCTGCATAATGCTTCACGTGAACAGACGAACAACATGTTGTATAATGAGTTGTGTACATGTTAGGTAGTTGGGTACCTAAACTTACGATGGATCATTCATTCCCTTTAGTTCTATCGTGTATTTGTTCCCTGGGACTAGCTATTACATTCCCACTAGTTTCATGGAACGGAACATTGGAACCTGTCACAAAGATGTTTCTAGGTAGTTCCATTATCCAAGAAAAATAATGTAGGTACATAATTTAGTTTTTTCGTATAAAGATTCGATTCCAGTAACACCCACTTTTGAAAACATTTTCAGGATGGTCCAGAGACAAAAGTATAGTTAAACGCCCGTACGAGACGTAGTTTTAATTTGTCATGTGGTATGTTTTAAAGAGAATACAATTTACGTGCCTTAGTACCTAAAGTGCAACATGATTTCTCGTTCATTTTATCAAAATCCATTTGGAGACATCCAATGCCAGCGGGGAATTAAAGCCAATAGTTAGGAACTGTACTCGCAGACCGTTCGCTCTTGTGCTCTAAATTGATTTCCGGGCTTAGCTTGCCCTTTGTTGTCGACCTCGGCTTACAACATACTCAATGAATATTCTATATGTAAGTAATCCACCTTAATATGTTGTAGTATAATAGATAATTTCTACGTAGTTCCGGTAATCATTTGGTAGTCACACGAAGTATGATAATAATGATGATAAAATATATAAATTGCCATAGAATGTTAACTTATGAAATCCTTTGGGGAAAACCTTGAACACACCCGACTTAATTTTTTATATCTTTCAAAAGTAGAGCAGCTGGATATTTGAGAATTCCATTCATTCAAATCGCCTCGGTACTTTCTTGTGCATATAGAGCATCTCAAGAACTTTAGAAGAACACGTACAAACAACGTAGAACGTCACGCTTCTGTAATTTTTCCGAGAAGATCTCGTAGGCTAGAGCACTCTAATAGATCTTTCTACCAGTAGACCACTCTGGGGTTCTAGTTGGGTTTTGTAAAACATGTAATAAATACATATAACATAATCGGTAACCATTCCCAAACCCAATCCAACCAAAAAACTATTTATAGCATCTGCAACTCTTTCAAATATTATTAAGTATTCGTTCAACCTTCCCTGAATCTACCTTACAGTTAATTTCAATGTATATTTCAATATATGCCACGTTTAAGCATCACAAATCGATTTTCAAGATCGGTAACCACAATCCAGTTAATCTTGTGGCCTTAAACCTAGTTAGGATGACATTATGTGACTGTAGGTAAATACGTGTTTATACGATAGTGATAATATATTAAAAGTGCCTATGTCAGAGGAAGCATGAAAATAGCATAAATGCAGTTTAGTTGCGTTCTCTTCGAAAATGTGCTGCGTAACGATTTCAGATCCAATCCGCAATGAAGAGAGTCGCAAAACAATTGGCGTGAATGAGGGCGTAACTGTAACGATTAAGAAGGGTATGTAACGCTGGTTTGGACATATAGAAATAACGTTAAGTTAAAGTTAAAAGTTAAGAAACTTTTTCGAAATAGATCATACGTAGATCAAATCAATCGGTCACTCAAGGACGGGAACGTCAAAAGTACTCGAAACCAGCGAGCATGTATAAAGAGACTGATAATGTGGACTAGGCGAAGAGGTATGTAAGTCTGAAAAAGTCTGGTGCTCTATCCTCTCTGCCTACCCCGTTAGGGACTTGGCGTGATGATATGAAAGGCACACATAACCAAAAAAATTACCGACTCACACCCTACATATTTACAAGATCTATGAGTAGATGTTTCTCGACTGAATACGATGATAATGATGAATTATCATAAGCCATTTGTCAACAGGAGCATTCATGTTGTAAAGCATCGTGTTGTGTATAATTGTGAATTGGTTGTTTCAGCTCGTGTACAATGCTCCGACCGTATCCCGGCGAGCGAGGTGGAAAAATCTGAACGGCTCCAACGTCTAGGCTCCTCGAAATAAAATCTCCGTTTCACGCTCCAGTTACTGGACCGGAAGATTCACCATTCATTTCTCGCATATGTATTTACGCGATCATCTCCATATCCGTGCGTCGCCTGGGAATATCCACATGTGGAGAATATCGGATTTTATATCTCACCGCGTCGTAATCCTGAGTTGAATTGGTATTTAAATAATAAGCTTTATTTAATATTAGCCCAATAAAATCCTAATTGCGATATTGTTTAATCATATTGCGGTGTTCACATGGATTAGGCAAGGCAAAATTAGGCAAGGCATACAAGCAACGCCAGACCTTGCAACCTGAAAGAGCTGAGAACTGAGAACCTGAACAAAGAGTTCAATCATTAAGCTCGTCGTAATGAAATTGGTACAGACTGCAGGTGTTCAAACCTGTAATTGGCGTTGCAGAGACTCACACTAACCAATACGAATCCATTGGCCATTGAAAAATATTATTTATGAGGTAGCTTATGTGGGTACGTAATATCATAAATCATAGTAGTCAATTCAAATAAGTAAACTGCATTAATAAACCGCAGGTTGAACATTTATAACTTATAAATATATAGTTACTGTATATATTATATTTCTTTCTTTACTTAGTTATTTTGTCTGAATAGACTTCTCAATTAATCCGTCCTTACCCTTAAATAATGAAAATACATGAAAATAGAACGCTGACTGAGGCAGATACAGGTCTGCGTCACACAATTCAGTAACTCTATTACATACTTATTAACTCTATTTTAGAAACATCTATGCAAATATATCATTCAGCCGTGGCGAGGTTTGAGTAGCCTGTAACGCCAAAATTGCAATTTTTAATTCCGACTGTATTAATGAGTGTTTTCGGAACTAACTTATAGAGATTAATCACACCATTAGCTTTACTGTAAAGGAAACCTGCATACGTTTGAAAAGAAAACAAAAGACAGGAGAAAATTATAGTCGTACTTGAGAAACGGCGATGGACTCAACAGCTCTGCCTTCCCTCTAAGGGACCGTAATGGCAAGGCGTGAAGCAATATATATACACTATATATATATATAAGAAAAAGTAGCACAGGGCTTATTTAAAACTTGTAAGTGTCAACTCACGCGCAACGCAATACTAATCAATACATTAACTATATTAATTAACGCAACCAAAATATTTAAAGCCGTTTACAATACAATGAACAATGTTAGGTATTCTCTTCTCGCCCTATTTGGTATACTACAAATACAGTTCAAACATTATAATTCTCATTGTTTTCTTGGTATAAATACATGAATGAACCGTAATTGGAAGCATAGTGGGATACGAGCTGGATACAGCAACACACTGGTAACATTTCAATTCCAGTATAATTGGAGGTAAGCCAGATTCTGACTGTTTCTATTTAATTAAGGGATTACATCGAAATACATTACATTGTAAAGCGAATACAATCGCGTCATTACGTATTTGAGGGTACTTAGGTACATGCAGCTTTTTATGAGCAGAGCAAGAGCTTAGGCAGTATCTACTCTGTGTGTGAAATATTGTGTACCTTACCTAAATTTTTCGTTAAAAACGAAGGATAT
Organism: Drepana arcuata; assembly: GCA_016069955.1. Lineage (NCBI taxonomy): Eukaryota > Metazoa > Arthropoda > Insecta > Lepidoptera > Drepanidae > Drepana > Drepana arcuata. Next base: position 126,246 of record JACCPG010007272.1, read on the forward strand.
AAAACGTGAAAACTGACTTGCACGGTCGTCTTTATTATCAAAACATTGTTATAAGTAGGTACATGTTATTAAATTAATTCGAAAAAGTAACACAAAAACGATAGGTACAAACTATGGCATGTACCTACGTATTGATTACATTCATTAATAAATATCCGACGTGTAGTTAACACCTAAATATATAGAAGAGAAGAACGCCCGATATTAAAACAATTACACCATAAGAACCATAAGAACCACCAACCATGCGACAAACCACTATATCCTGAAGTCTATTAGCTCAAAATGTCTTCGATACCGATCCGCGGACAGCATCCACTCGGCCACCAAGCACATATACAAAACTTAATTTGATTATTGATTATATCAACAAAACGTAATACCTATCAAACCTTTTTTTCTAGAATATGCCTCCACAACAAATAGACCCCACTCCAAGTGGCGTTCTGTTTGAGACTGACACGCAGACCTCAGACCTCGGATTGGATAAAGATGTTTCTGTACTGAAAAAAGCTACGCCAAAGAAACATGAGCTTGTTTGGTTCAACATAATTTGGTTCTTGTTTTTGCACATCGGTTCCGTGTATGGACTGTATCTAGTGTTCACGTCCGCCAAATGGCAGACAACCGCTTTTGGTAAGATTTAATTTTTTATTTGTGCCTCATAACGTCGTTTTACGCCTTCTTACAAGATTCCCCAAAGGATTAGGAATAAATGTAAATTTTTTAAAGATTTTTAAAGTTGTTATCTTAAGAAAAGTGAGCGAAAGTGAGTCTGCTCATTGGAACGGACTAGCGGGACCTCGAACCTCTAATCTCGATTTCGAAATGTAGGTACCTCACGCCTTCCCACAAGGGCAGAGGTGTGTAGGTAATTAATACCCACACACCCACTTTCCGCCAGAGGTATATTAGGTGCCAACGTGACAGATGGCGAGTCCACCGCCGTTACTCAAGCACGACTATACATACGCCTTTGAATTTCTTCTCAGACGTATGCAGGTTTCCTCTCGATGTTTTCCTTCACCGTAAAGCTCGTGGTGTGACTAATCACTGTACTTAAGTTCAGAAAAACTCATTTGTACAGGCGGGATTCGAACTTGAGATCTTTGTGTCGCAGGCAACTGCTCGAACCACTCACCACCACGGCTAATGTACAATTAAACTAATCGACCTCCATGGTAAAATTAATGTGTTACTACTAACACTGAATAATACAATAAAACCTATCATGTCTGTGGCTAATATGACTAAATGTGACTAAAATTATATACTAGAGAGACTTAAGAGAGGTAGGGCATAACGGGTTTCCCGTTCGAATTTAGAGCTTATATAAGATCCTTATAGAAGTCCGTAGCCAAATAACAAAATTGTTTGTGTTGTGTTCCTACGCGGTGAATAAGTTTTCCAGAAATGAGCTCCTTGGGGAGGGGGCAGGATTGTTACATTGTGTTGGAAGCAGAGGGATTAAACCCATTATGCTGCTAACACTGTAACTCTCCGAACACAGAGTAGCAACGCGCAAGTGATACTTCGGTATCGGCGGTAGCGTAATAGGCTACCATCGGAAACGGTTACCGTAGCCTATACAAACAAGCATACGGCCCACCTGATGAGGTGGGCCGTATGCTTGTTTGCCACTCTTGTTGTATAAAAAAAAATGTGTACCCCTATGCAGACTTCAGGATGCTTATACAGTCACAAGCTGAAGTGCTCATTAGTACAATAGCTTTTGAAACTATTATACATGTTTTATGATATATTTCAGCGTTTGGCGTACACCTCATGTGCGCAATAGGTATAGGAGCTGGATCTCATCGTCTGTGGACTCACAGGTGCTTTAAAGCCAAGACTCCTTTGCGTGTCGTACTCATGCTATGGCAGACAATGGGTTTTCAGGTACGTACATTTTCATTACAAAAGTAGTTTTTAACATTTTTACACTGGTGTAAAGCAGAACGTGAACCTGAGCTTCACAAACGAAGCGCTAGTATGTATTGTGGCAAAAATGTGTAGGTATTTCAGTACAAACATAATTCATGAATATTGAATAACCGCACGTTACCTAATATACCTCTGGCGGAAAGTGGGTGTGTGGATATAACCTATACACCTCTGCCTACCCCTTCGGGGACCCTTGTGGGAAGGCATGAGGATATATTATTATTATTTGTTAAGTTTAAACCTATTCTTACATTCATTAAAACGAAGAACAGAACCAGGAAAATTAAAAGACGGAGCCTCCTCTTTTTAGTCAGTAATAAACAGCAGCATGAACTGATCAATTTCGTTATATGTTGACACCAGGATAGTATATTTGAATGGGCACGCGACCACCGCACCCATCATAAGTACGCAGACACGGACGCGGACCCACACAACGCGGAACGTGGTCTCTTCTTCTCTCATATGGGCTGGCTCTGCTGCAAGAAGAGCCCAGAGGTTATCGAGGCCGGCCGCCGGATCGACCTCACCGATCTTTATGAAGATCCTGTGGTCATGTTTCAAAAGAAGTGAGTGGAGCGTTTTAAATACTGGCGTATCAAATAATAGACACGTTTAGTTATCAATTAAAATCACAAAATGTGTTAATAACTTCAATTGCTTGGAGTAGAGCATATTTATTTTTATTAGCTTTAAACCTACCTTTAGTAGGTTTGTGGTTTAGAATGTCTGAAAATACTCAGGTTTTAAAAAAACACTTATACGTACGTTATATCCAGAGAGAGGCAATGTACTCCAGAATTGGGTCTTACAAAAGGTGTAGGGATATTAATAAAGCCAAAAAGAAAGGCGAATATTTGTTACTCACACAAAGGACTTTCCGTACAAAGGGTATTGTGCTGTTAGAGAAACAAAATATTTTCCTGTACCTACCATCATTGTATCTAATTCTTATAGGGAGAGAACATGTAAAGGAAAATATGATATGTGAGTTAAGTATGATGTTTCTACACAACCTTACGAATACTTACTGTTACGAATACTATCTACTTATGTATTATTACAACTAAGTATTTCTATTTGGACCAATTTAAAAAAATATTACGTTAGGTTAGGTTACCTGACTACGTCTCAAATCCTTCACCAACGAAATAAGATTAATTCGAATCTTATTTATAATATCAATATGCCGCAAACCTGGAAGTTAAGTTATACTATAAAATTTTGCCGTAAAAATTAGGCATAGCAGCTAGCATTCTATGAGATGGATGGGTCCTGCTGAAGCAGTACCGCTTGGCTGCGATCTTCTGTAAGATGAAGGTTATTGCCTCAGTTCAGGGCATCCTACATACTGAAGCGTTCCCTGCTTCTGCTTTAGCTATAAAAAGTCAAGTCGGTTGATGCAGCTATTCATTAAATGTGTTATATAATATGTCCGTTGGTAGTGAGCCACTGAGATACCATAAGCCGATGTTCTCTCCCCAGACACTATCTGAAAATGATGCCGGTGCTATGTTTCCTACTTCCTACCGTGATCCCCGTATACTTCTGGAACGAGACTTGGCTCAACGCATTCTTCATACCTACTATCTTGAGATACACCTGCGGCATTAACGTTGTGTGGAGCGTCAATAGTTTTGCTCATAAATTCGGATATAGGCCATATGATAAGTAAGTAAAATTTTCATTGATTTTTTATTACCGTATCCATAAGTAGGTCAGAGTTTTGGAGACTATAAAGTTGATACGATCTGGAACATGCACTCAAATGTATTAAGTTACAACGCCATCATAAATAAATTCTTCATATTGTATGGGTCTATTCCCCTAATTGATTTCGTTGTTCGTTGATGGTATTGTTACTATTTCAACGTTATATGATCAGGTACTTAGGTATAGACTGCGAAGCTTTATAATATTACATATATAGTTTTCTGAATTTAAGTATAGGTAGTGATAAGTCACACCTCCTCGAGCTGAGCCGTTACAGTGAAGGAAAACATCGTGAGAAAATCTGCATACGTTTGAGAAGAAATTCAAAGACGTATGTATTTATAGTCGTGCTGGATTAACGGCGATGGATTCGCCATCTATCACCTTGGCACCTAAAATATATCTCTGGCGGAAAGTGGTTGTGTACTACCGATGAACTACCTCTAGGTACTAAGGCGTGAAGATATATAAGATTATATGCTCGGTTTTAGATCCCTCAATCCCCGCGAAAACATAGGCGTCTGGATGATCTGCGTGGAAGGATTCCACAATTTCCACCACACTTTCCCGTGGGACTACAGGGCGACGGAGCACCCCCTCTTCAATATGCTCACGCCGACCATTATGTTCATAGACGCTATGGCACTGGTAACTATTTGAACAACCCACCCCCTACGCACCAGTAGTTTGACCCATACATACTGATTTGTCACGCCTTGTGCTTTACAAGAAATACGACCGAGAAGAAATTGTAAGTAAGGTTCGTAGGTACTGCTGTTTCGTTCGTGTATCAGATTCACAATATGTCACGTTCTTAATGTAGGTATTCCCGGTAAAAGGTTGACCGCTGCCTTTCCATCATTGATTAAGTCTCATACGTCCTTTTATGTGTTTGCATTTCTATTTCTCACAGTTTTGATCCAATGTGTAACTATGTTAACATCAAAGATAACGTGACCTTGGCTTCACTTGGAAAGCTATCGTTGAGTAACTGCGATGGGTACTGTAGGAATAATACTGTCAAATTTAATTCTACTGTTTGTTTGTTACTTAAAAACCCAGATTTTTTTATATAAGTTATAATCTTGTAACTAGAGAGCTAATCCCTAAATAATTTCATTCAATTCAACTTTGCAGATCGGCCAAGCATATGACTTAAAAATGGTGTCACCTGAAATTATAAAGCAACGTACACATCGGACTGGAGATGGCACCCACCAACTGTGGGGTTGGGATGACCCAGAGTTCAGTGAAAAACTGAAAGAGCAATACGGAACTGTCAGTCACGCTGAAAAGAGAAAATGCGCTTAATTGTTAAGTAATAACCATTTCGCAAATAAGTGATTTTAATACTCTGTAATTTCTAGGTATTAATTAAAAATAAACAATATGGATATAGATAAGAATTGTTTACTCTGGAAATGTAACACTGTGTCATGTAAGATCGAAACTTGATCTAACATTTTCCTTGGATCCACTACGGTATTGACTATTCTAAAACCATTCCGGTGCAGTATATTTTTCCTAGAACTCCGTTTTTTTTTTATTAGAGCCCTACATGATGAAAAAATTTTGCATTTACGAAATCATACATACATACATATCATCACGCCAAGTCCCAAGAAAGTGGAAACTAAGCGTTCCAATTAAACAGTAACAGAATACGCCATAATCTGTATTGCTATGCCAGGATGTATATATTTATATATCCTCACGACTTCCCACAAGGGTCCGCGTGTATAGGTGATACCCACACACCCACTTTCCGCCAGGATATATTTTAGGTGCCAACGTGATTGATGGCGAGTCCTTCGCCGTGGTGTGACTAATCACTGTACTTAAGTTCAGAAAAACTCATTTGTACAGTCGGGATTCGAATCGATTTCGATCTTTTTGTCGCAGGCAGCCGCTCGAACCACTCGGCCAACACGGCTATGTGAACTAACAGCAGCATACTTAAGGTTGTTAAGGTTATTGACTTCAAGTAAATATAATAAAAACTTAGGTAATAATCTCGTCATTGCAATAATCTTTTTCCGATACAAAGTATACAGCTGGCGCCGTCGAAAGCGATAAGCGAAAATCGATATTTGCCTCATCCATTAGCAAAGTATAATTAACGCAATGCAATTCTTTCCTCACTGCAGTATGTGACAGGGAAACAACTGTTATTTGTGAATAACTGTTCCATTTGGGTTTGTTAAAGTCGGAGAATTAATTCTGCTACCATAGTGATCTCACCTAAGTGTAGGTAGGGTAAAAAACTTATTTTTCCCAGGCTTGGTCGATATAAAAATAATGTAGTCATAATAAGATGATTCCTAAATAATACCAACATACTCGCTCTGCTGAGTCGATATGTATACCCTCAAGCCTTCCCACAAGGGACCCCGAAAGGGTAGGCAGAATATGTAATACCCACGCCCACTTTCCGCCAGATATATATTTTATTTTAGGTGCTAGCGTGACAGATTGCGAGAGAGTCGATATAATTCGGAATTTTAAAGAGGTTTTGAAGAAAATACAGACTCCACCAAATTATAGTAGCCCCACACGGTTATACCTTGCTTGAACTTTCCTCATGGCAATTAAATATCGACAGCGGGCCCATGGGTTGATTTTAATTACCACACCACATAATTAAATAAAATGAGCCACAAAACATAACTACTAAAGCTATGCATTTTAGTAAATAAACCAAATAAGACGAAAAATCAGGAAAACGCACAATTTTAAAATTACTGCCCGCGCGAGACCCGTTTAAATAGTCTCAAGAGAGCTGCGTCCGGAAACTCCACACCATTAAGTAATATTTATCTAATGTAAGAAAAATATATTCAAGTACAAATAAATGAAGTATTTTTTACAATCCCATAAGTTCCTTTCATAGAATTTACAGGAACAGTAAGTTAACAGTAAACAGTAAGTAAATAAATCTCAAATTTCTGAACGTAGCGTTTTCTTTTTTGTATTTGTTATTTAAATGACTTTTTTGATAATACTGACTGACAGTATTCTGTGGCTGTGAAGGTGAACTGTGACAACTCTGTCTGTGGAAATCATTATTAACTTTTGACAGACATGGTATGGTGTTGTTGAGTTTCAAAACAACTAGAAAATAGATTTAATTATACTTTAATGTAGGTATTTATCACTTATCATTGCGAAATAAAAAAAACTCTGCGTGTATAAAATGCTATCTTCTCTTATTAAAGAACACCAAACAAAACAAGCAGCCAAAAGGATAGTACAAGGTAAGAATTCAGTCGCATCCACCTTTTAAATTAGTATAAATATTAAAAACGTATAATTTGTTATTTAAAATATTAAAACGTTTTGTTTCAGAACAAAAACGAAAAGAATGTATTGCAGCCGCTAATGACCTGACTCAGGCGCTAGTCGACCATCTTAATGTTGGGTATGCATTCATTTGATCTAGAATAATCTAGATAGTTGGAACAGTGTCTTCTTCTGCCTCTCCTTCCACACTCTTTCGATAGTTAGTTGGTTGGCAAATGTGATAGAAAACTTAACATACTTTCTAGGCACGACTCCAATGTATGTATACAAAGTTGTGCCTGTTGAATTTCACAAAGCCCTCAGTGTTTTCTTTCACTTTTACAATATCAACGTAGGAATATACACTTATAAATTTACATTGCCAATGTGGCAATGCTGCCAGTCTTTTTGACAACGTTCCATGTGCCACAGATTTGGGACATTTATTCTATTTATAGATAGTTTATATTTATTTTTACTTCATATTATTTGAAGCTGTGGTGGCCGAGTGGTTCGAGCAGTTGCCTGTGACGCAAAGGTCGCAAGTTCGAATCGTGACTGTACCAATGAGTTTTTTCTGAACTTAAGTACAGTGATTAGTCACACCACGAGCTTTACAGGCTGAAGGAAAACATCGAGAGGAAACCTGCATATGTCTGAGAAGAAATTCAAAGGCGTATGTATAGTCATGCTTGAGTAACGGCAATGGACTCGCCATCTGTCACGTTGGCACCTAATATACCTCTGGCGGAAAGTGGGTGTGTGGGTATTACCTATACACCTCTGCCTACCCCTTCGGGGACCCTTGTGGGAAGGCGTGAGGATATAATAATACTTTCTCTATCTACTTTCATTATTTCAGAGTGGCACAAGCTTACCTGAATCAAAAGAAACTAGATGCTGAAGCCAAACTTTTACACCAAGGTGCAGTCAACTTTGCAAAGCAGACACAGCAATGGTTAGCACTTGTTGAGAACTTCAGCAGTGCTCTCAAGGAAATTGGTGATGTTGAGAACTGGGCAAGAAGTATTGAAAATGACATGAAAATCATCACGGACACCCTAGAAAAAGCTTATGAAACAACACAAGAACAAAATAGCCATACTGCTGTTGTTACTCATAGTCAATAAATCATTATTTTGCTTTAGTTTAATCTTAATGTTATTGCCGGCTTCAACTGGAATGTTTATTTAAATAAAAATTGTTAAAAAACTTAGGGTATAACTCTAACTTTACCCTTCACTCAGTTTATGTATAAATGTACTCACTGAAACACTAATAACTTAATTAAATTATTTTTCTGGTTAACAAAAAAGGTAATTTGTATAATATTCATTTGTACAAATATTTTTCACTATTCAGTTTGAGAATGTTTTTAAAATATATATATAGCCACACGCCTTCCCACAACGGTTCCCGAAGGGGTAGGCAGAGGTGTATAGATAAAACCCACGCACCCACTTTCTGCCAGAGGTATATTAGGTGCCAACGTGACAGATGGCGAGTCCATCGCCGTTACTCAAGCACGACTATACATACGCCTTTAAATTTCTTCTCAGACGTATGCAGGTTTCCTATCGATGTTTTCCTTCACCCTAAAGCTCGTGGTTTGACTAATCAATGTACTTAAGTTTAAGAAAAACTCAATGGTATAGTCGGGATTCGAACTTGCGATCTTTGTGTCGTAGGCAACTGCTCGAACCACTCGGCCACCACGGCTTTTTATTAATATTCAATTATATAATATGATTTAAAAAAAAAAGCCTATATAGTTCTGCATAGGGTATAAGCTCAAAAATAAATAGATATTAATTAATGCTGAATATAAAAAGTAGACAAAATATAGGAATAGAATGACTAGTATCCGTGTCCTTTGGTTAACAACGTCAAAGGTTTCATCCGCCACAGATAAGTACCTAACCAACCTATTTATTTCCTGTAGCTGTAGATTGAATCTTTCAATCTCAATTCAACGTAACAGTCAAAAGACTACTATTTAATCTATTTAATACTTGGTAACAAACAGTATGTAGTCTTGTCTCTTTGTTTGACAGTCTGGTTTGGTCTGTCAGCCAGTGTAACAGTTTAATTGTTGTAAAGTTTTTGATCTCGCTACGGACCTAAATATTTTTTACGTAAAAGCCAATTTCTCTAAGTATTCAGGAAATCTAAGTACAAGTTATACGTTTCCTTTTTATGTACAAATTACTAACATCATTATTTGCGAGTAGTTGCTGCACTTAATTTCAGCTCTTCTAATAAAAGAGGTTATAGATAACAAGACGAAAAAAACCTGTTAAAATAATAATAATAAATATGTCTCCGGAAGATACTCCACAAGTACTTTCCATCCAGAGTCATGTAGTGCATGGATATGTGGGAAATAAAAGTGCAATTTTTCCTCTACAAGTAAGTAAAGTACACATACAGAATTACCTATTCATGTAGGCATAGAATAAATTCCATACAGATGCTGTAGAATGTTGACTCCATTGATCACATGTGCCTACCTGAGGGAAAACATAAAGATATTATTTATTCATTATATTTTACAGGTTCTAGGCTTTGAAGTGGATTCAATCAATACAGTGCAATTTTCAACACACACTGCATACAAACATATAAAAGGAAATGTACTGAAAAATGAACAAATGGATGACCTGATTGAAGGATTGACATTAAATGAAGTTGACTATTACACACATTTTCTTACGGGCTACTCCAGATCCCCAGACTCACTGAAGAAAATTGCAGAAGTTATCAAGAAACTGAGACAGAAAAATCCAAATTTAGTTTATGGTAAGACTCCTTTATTTTGCCATGGTACGAACAAGTAGAGCTACTGCAATAAATATTTTGTTTAAAACATGGGCTATTTACCTAGCTGTTTATGATCACCAACCGTTACAGTTGATTCTGACCAAATTTTGAGTGTATGAATGATCACTAGATTATAATAAAAACAGAAAAAAATATCTTATTTCTCATAGACTTATGGTAAAATAAATCCCCAATGGCAATAAGGAAAAACAGAAACCTTCATTAGTGACTGCTATTTGCATGCCATACAAACAATCTTATGTTAACTGTATGACATCATTAGTCTGATGAAATGTGGTAATTATCAATGCACTATTATTTATTCTAACTCACTTTATCTGACCTTGAAACAAAATGAGTTTAAATAATAATATATTGAGGATTACAGTTGTTTGCAGAAAGATGTTACCATTGTAAGATGCTAATTATAATTGTTGTAAGAATAAAATGAAGATGTAAAATGATTTTCTGTTACTGTACTATTGTAGTAGTAATATATGTTAATACAAAGTCTAGATACTGTAAGTGTGTGAATGGCATGTTGGGATTTCTTATCAATTCTAGATTATATATTAAAAAAAAGAAATGAAATTCTTTTTTTTATATAAAATCTAGTTTATTTCTAGAGTTTATTTTGAAGATGAATGCTGTATTGGTAGAAAATATTTTAATGTTATGGATCAAAGGACTTTCAAATTATTTGCCAAGATAGTTTCTATACTGTAATTGAGAGGCCTACTAGTATCTTTTTTGTTATATTTAACGGCGATGGACCTGCCATCTGTCATATTGGCACCTAATAATATACCTCTGGCGGAAGGTGGGTGTGTGGGTATTACCCATACACCTCTGCCTACCCCTTCGGGGACCCTTGTGGGAAGGCGTGAGGATATATAAGAACAATTTTAAATATATTTTGTTTCATTGATTTTAAATATTTTTATTAATTTCAATTATTTATTGGGGATTCTTAATAATGCCACAGGATTTTGTGTCGCAAAATTAGTATCATTTTGTATATATTATTTTTAAATACTGTTTTTTTTTATTACTAATATAGTTCACAAGAATATTTTTTCTAATAAATATCTGGAAATTAATTTATAATAATAATAATATTATTCGATATGTAAAACCGAATAGTGGTTTAGTTAAAAAGCATGTTTCATCTGGCAACTTTGTACACTAAAATGCCCTGCTATCAGATGAGCTGTTTGTGCGTCTGTTTAACTTTAATTTAGATAAGGTTTGCTTTCCTGTGATATACATAAAAAAATACCATTCAGTAATGACCCAACTCCAATCTTCAATTTTATTTCAGTGTGTGATCCAGTGATGGGTGACAATGGGAAGATGTATGTCCCAGAAGATATTCTGCCAGTGTACCGCGACATAGTGGTCCCCTTGGCTGACATACTAACACCAAATCAGTTTGAAGCTGAACTGATTACAGGCATAGCTGTGAAAAACTTAGATGATGTTCATAAAGTTATAGATGCTCTTCATAAGAAAGGCGTCAAAACAGTTGTGCTATCAAGCACAGATCTTGGAGACAGTGGCAATATGATTGGCATAGCAAGCAGTGCAGGTAATATATGTAGCAATCTTTAAAAAAAATTAGGACAGTGTATGCCCAAAGTCCCTAATATCCCTTTATTTTTGTCTATGATCTTCTAACTATACACTCACTCTTTCTCATATCACTTTACGGCAACTGTATGTTTTCCTGTAAAAATTAAAATTATATAATTCATTAAAAATATACATGGTAAACCCTAACATAGCTATTTGAATCAAGCCCGACTATACATCGCCTTTAAATTGCTTCTCAGACGTATGCAGGTTTCCTCTCGATGTTTTCCTTCACCGTAGAGCTCGTGGTGTGACTAATCACTGTATTTAAGTTCAGATAAACTCATTGGGTCAGTCGGGATTCGAACTTGCGATCTTTGTGTCGCAGGCAACTACTCAAACCACTCGGCCACCACGGCAATTTATTCATGTATGTCTATGTAATATATACTCAAATTATGTATATGTTTAACCCCAGCTCCGTAATGGTTGCTCTGTTTCCACATAGATGTAATATATGTGCTTGCAACAATCAGAGATTTGTTTAAGGTTCCCGTTACAAGATAGAGATACCAAAAGTGGACGCAACGTTTACCGGTACGGGTGATCTATTCGCCGCGCTGTTCCTAGCGTGGTCTCACAAAACTAACAACAATGTGAAAATAGCTCTTGAGAAAACGATAGCCACCCTACAGAGTATCGTTCAAGATACTTACCGGAAAGCCAGAGGTGAGATGATAACTATTTAGCAGTGAAGTTAAATATTATACTATTATTGTGATTGATTATTATATTTTTGTTAAATTTGTTTGTAGCCTATACCAGTCTATTGAAGATACCAATTTTAGAGATGTATATACTAAAAAATATAGTTACGCAGTTCAGATTTTTATTTTGTATATGTATAAACATTACATAACTATATCTTAATATATATAAATTACGTGTCACGTTGTTTGTCCGCGATGGACTTCTAAACTACTGAACCGATTTCAATCAAATTTGCACACCGTATGCAGTTTGATCCAACTTGAAAGATAGGATAGCTTACATCACAATTGGACCCGATAGGTGGCGCTGCGATCGTGTTTCAGGAAATTTTACTTTTTAACCCGGCGAAGCTGTGCGGGACAGCTAGTAATAAAATATAAAATAACTGTTGGCTCTAACATTATTCCAGCCGTCCAAGCTACCGGTAAAATACCGCCTGCTCTCATTGAGCTGAGGCTCGTGCAGAACAAGAGGATAATAGAAGACCCATTAATACAAATCAACGCTGTTGAACTACGACCTGTGTAAAAGTGTACTATTCTTATAATGACATGCATAATGTAATGTAATGTAAATTTATAAATATGATAATGTAGTTAATTACCAATTTAAGTAGACAATGCTGAGTGATAATAATAATATATAAGCTTAATTTTTAAATGTTACAAATATGATTCCTTTTTTTTATTTACAATGAACCAATAGCTATCTTTAGCTAATGTCTTCCATTTACAATAAGGGTTTAGGCGTCCTGTGATAGTATATATGTATATACCTATATGATATACATAGAGATGTATGTGCAATAAAATCGTTATGTTTGGTAATTGTGACTTGTTATTAATTAGAAATAAATGTTGAATACAGTTAAATAACAGAATTTTCATTGCCTTGGTAAAAATGTAAACATTATTTATTTATTAATACACAAAACGCGTAAAAACAATCTATGCGTAGAAAAACGTAAAAAAAGGTATTTATTTCGATAATGTTTTGTGTGTGATGACGGCAATCACGATCATGCCTATCATCACGATATGATACATCCAGAATATTGAGGTGTAGTAGCGTAGTATCACAGAGTAGTCATCTATAACGAGACACGGCGTCAGGTAGATTAAGCAGAACAATCTCATTATTGAAAAGCCAATATCCCATGGCAATTTCATCTGGGAAATGTTAAACTTAAAATTAATCTTGGCGTAGATAGTCTTTTCTTAGAGAAATATTTGACTTACACATGTATACATTTATAAGTGCACAAATGCGATATAATAAATAAATAAACATAAGTTCCTTTAAAAACTTTAGGTGCTAAGGGCAGTACCACCGCTTACAGAAAAAAGGAGCCGAATAGCACTGCCGTTGTGTAGTGTTAGCGTTACTGCGATAGAAAATATTACGAGAACTCATGCTGTACTGGCAAATTGAAGCTGATTAATCAATAACTTGCACTTTTAACAGCCATTTACCTCAATATTAAGTCAACGTACCACAAATACGTTGACACGAAGCAGAAACGTATGACAAATATCATTCCTAATTTCAATCAATACAATAGTCTCGCCAGAATGCTTGGCGATGCACACACCTATCAAGTAGGCATAGTACCTACCTCAGAAAATGTAAATGATGATCGTTATTTCTGCCTTATCTCCCTATCTATCTACTTACCTAAACCAATGATGACAAATAAGTTACTTTGACAATTTGTAATAAGGTATGTATTTACAAACAAACTACAATACCTACTTTAATAACATGCAATCTTTCGTCCACTAAGATAGCCATTGTGATGCAAGCTAGGTTTCAAAAGCAGGGCGGGGATGAGCTAGAACTGCTAGGAGTGCTCGCCGGGATTCTACACGTTAAATAAGGCAGTCTTACCGAGTCCTCAGTGTTATACAACTCCATGAACTCGGTCTCTAGATGTATGTAAACCCATAGCGTGGTGGATATTATGACTTGCTGGATGGAGGGGCCGCACCACATGCTCCATGCTAAGAAGGAGGACGCACTCCTATAATATAACAAAATAAAACAGTTCATGCACTAACCTTGAACAAACTTAAGGTTCCTTAAGAAGAAGAATGCCTAATTGCCTACCTGACTTCCTTATTGACTTTAGGTGAGTGATTGTATACGTTGGCCCAAAACCAGTGTCGCGTGGGCATGTCCCAACATCTCATCGTATCTTTCATCCTCGGACCAATCAATAGCTTCTCATTGTCAAAACATTTCAGCATGGAGAAGTTGTATTCTTGTTCCCATGCTACATTGGAAGACATTGCTCTGAAATATAAACACCCAAGAGCTCGAAGGACCGCGCACCAGCTGTCAGTTTTTTTTCTTTCTGAGACTTATAATTAGCTTATATTTATATTTCAATACCTACCCTCTATATAGTGCGTACCTATTTAACTCTTCGGTACACTATATGATTAGGTAAATAATAATATAGGTACAACTATTCGATCAGTCCAGAGTTCCATTGCCTACTAAAGAAGTTTGCAATGCTAAATGCTGTTTCAGTTCCAAGACAAATCGCATAATGAGCTGGCTTTCAGTAGTTTCAGAGCCTACTCGGTAGAGGAAAGATAGTCCTTTATAAATAAGTAGGCACCTTTATACAAGACTTACGATAGTTTGATTAAGCTATGTCGTATCGATGGTCCGTAACCAGGCACGGGATGACATTTGGAAGGGTACACTCCGAATCCAGCCTCGGTGCATATACTGGTGCATATCAATAAGATTATTTGGTGCTGCAGGTAGTACAGGGTAAGCTGCGGGATGTTGTAAAGGTACCGAAAGTCCGCGTCGTAGTTCAGGTAGAAACTATCTTCGTAGTAAACCTAAATACGGAAGAAGGTTTTGATACACTGAACCAATACCTACTTAATTCCAATGGTATTAAATTTTTAAGTGTCAAGTACGTAATGGCAAAGGAATGTGTAAAGTTGAGCCTTAGAGGCAGCGCAACGCTTATATACGTCTCTGGTGGAAATCAAGTGTCATAGCTCTATACTATATATAGTTGAAGGGAAACCTTGAGTATTGCGGGTAGGCTATACGTTCTAGAAGAAATTCAAAAACATACTTGAGACGTACTTGATATTACAGACGTACCTACTTGAGAAATGGCGACGGACTCGCCAACTCTGTCACGTTGGCTGGAGCCAACGTGACAGAAGGATGGATATGGATATACATCCTTCTGAATACAAACATATCCAGCGAAAAGTGTGTGTATGTCGCTATTTCTACACATCTAGCCTACCCGGGGATCCTTGTGGAAAGGCGTAAATAAGGTGTGACGCCTCAATTTTACCGATGATAATTTTTTTAGACCCGAACGTGATATAGGTACGTATCCTCCTGATCGATATTTTATGAGTATATTTTACAACCCTAGGCTATTAAACCTTTCTTATAGGAAGGCCTAGGAATCGAACCGACAAACCTCAATACAAACAATTCCAAACCAGTGATAAGTATTGAAAAATTATATGCGCACTTACATTCGGCGAATATTTCATACGTAGCAATAAGTATATTATACTACATATGAAGGCTTTCTTCAGTTTCTGCTCAGTTATTACCCTGCAATCGCCTAAAACTCCGAATGGCATTTTGAAATGGTCATCAAATATTTTAAACCTGTAGTATGGGCCTAAGAGAAACAAAAAAAAATTTTACTCGTACGCAATTCAAGGGACTTTAAACTAACAAATCATGAATGTCAGAGTATTGGCAAGCGATGGTCCCAGCATGATTGTCTGTTAGTAGATATGTAATAACTATTTTTGTCAGTTCTGCATCATAGTATAGAACATTTATGTTCAAATTTTTTTTGTAATTTTTTTTGTGCCACTAGTAAGGGGACAAACCATCCTACGATCCGCTCGATGGTAAGCGACGCTAATTATCAAAGTTCATTCTAGCTTTACGATGTTGACTGGTAATTACAAACGTCATTATCTTACCTTTATGTAAGCCAATAAAGAAATAGGAGTAGGTTAGTATATCAACAGCAGTAAGATCAGAGTGCAATGAGTCCGTGTCACCAATATTCATTTTTACAGTAGATGTCGCTCGTGGCTCCGGCTTATTCTTGTTCGCATTGTGAACCTCAAAAGCCAAGCCAACTAAACGTAAGGCTAATGTCTGATGCACCCATATAACGTAGTGCGATGTTGTGATGTTCAAATGCAGGTACAGTAGGTACAACCACGTAAACGCCATACTCATTTGGTGGACGTAACTGGAAATTATCATGAAATATAAAAATACATTTCTCATTTACCTACGTTCATTTCGAACGGACAGTCAGCCTAGGATAGTGCTCGTTCTCAATACTATCTACTTATACTTAACAAAATTGTGGGAGAACGGGTATAATGCCGCGGGCCCCGGCATTAGTACCTAACTAGTAGGCCTTGAGCACAGATTATGAATTTAAGACATTCTGTGTGTAATCAATTTAAAATAGGTACTACACAATCAAATGCACGTTAAATGGATATAGAAATGAAACCTTAGACATTATAGTTACACCGTGGTGTTTTACTGGTGAGCGCGTAAATACGTTCTTAAATTTACCTTCTATCACAGCATTTTATTATAATAATGTTTGTCCAGACCATCAACATAGTGTGGAAGATGTGATGGCCACAGATTAAGCAAGCCACCAGTATGCCCAGACCGGCCCCATAGTTACGTTTCATTTCGGGGTCCTCGATCTTCTTATAGTACCGACCGAGTGACATGCAAATTAGCAGCGACGACATGTAGACCATATCTGCGAACATTTTAATGACCCTATCTTTTCATGCTTGATTCATCAGGTATTTGAGCGGTTTGTTTTGATTGTTGATTATTGTATAACCTTTAATTTACAGTACAAATATCTGACATTGACAGAGCTATTATTTTTTTGTTTGAATTCCTAATACTAATAATAGTGTGGTCAATCTGTCACATTGGCACTTAAAATATATCTCTGGCGGACGAGTGGACTGTTCTGACTATTCTTACAAATTACCTATTGATGACAGAGTGATCAATGGGAAGGATACGATACGCTTTGGAGTCGCATGTGAAAAGAATACCCACAAATCGAAGCACAAACGACACCCCTAGTGTTGCAAGGCCTTCGGTATCCACATACCATCAGGCGTGGCGCGTTTGTTGCCAAGCTTAATGCTATAAAAAACTAGAATAGATCTGTATCATGAACAAGAGTATTTGCACCAGTGGCGTAATTTGTACCCCCAGCCTGTTGGTAAATACACCACTGAGTAAGGGCCTTGGATATTATATTTACAACTTGGATATAGATATCTAACTTTATAAGTTTTTTTTCACTGTAATGGCGGCGCCGACATCTGGATTCTGGTCTGGACGACTGGATGGATCATAACGTGACCGAATTAGGGTAGAATCCGTAATGATTTCAAGGTCGGCCCGGCAATGGGTCGATAAGGTAAACATATACAAGTAATAAAACACGATAACTTGATTAAATAAACAATTTACTACACATAATGTAGGTTCACAATAAAAATATTCTCTAACAGAGGTATGTAACAAAATGTCTGATGCAGATCCAGCAAGTTGCGATCGTACCTAATTTACGTCTACCTATAATTCCAACTTCTAATCGTCTTTATAATAAATTAAAGTTGCATGCATAAAGTTACAATAGTCGTGAAATGTTCAATATGGAAATAAAGAAACCTTAAATGCATATCATTATCGACCATTACATACTAATTTGGCAAACCGGAATGTTGAAAGGTTCCAACCATTTGGCGATTATATTCGTAGTGTATAACTGAAATGCAAAACAAAAGGCTGGTCACATGGACTTCACTACGGAGGCATCCATTACATGTTATAGAATGGTAATACATATTGTAATAATTACAGTAATATTACTCATTATAAAATTACGAACTATGTATCTATACACTACAATATTATTATGGAAACAAAACGATAGCAACTAAATACGTATAAGTTAACAGTAAGTCAGAAAAAAATTACTATCGTCACGAATACGACTATTCTATGCAAACCTTCGAACGTATCACAATAGATAGATTTCATCATGGAAACAAACAACTAACCTATTAATACTGCTCAAACTGTTACATAGCTATTAGATTACATTTTACAATTACATACTTAATTTCATAATCCAAATCAATCCTTTGAACGTAGTAAAGTAAAACTCATTTGACTAGCATCTAATAATGATAAAAATTATATTTGTACATAATTATTAATACATACGAGAGAGTATTCATAGACAAATATTGCGTAGCGTCTATGAGATAGGGAAGAGCGTTGATACGAGATGACAACTTTGAAACATATGAACATCACTGAACTCGTGACAGGCATCTAAACGTTAATCTAACCACGATGTACTAGGATAGCTACCTATCCCATTCCAGTAATATTACACGTCTAAATACAATTACTATACTAAATATTTATCAGTAATAAGGTATTATTTGTAAACAGTCCAACGTGCAGGGTTATATGTTGTAATACGTCATCGCGTTTAAATAACATCTCACCCTGTTCTCCACATCTGCGTATTGCTTCCCCTTAGCCCACGACCCGCGACACTGCGCGCGCGCACCACTATATAACCAAATCATTACTTGCCATACAATAAATACCGACAATGTGTTACACAATTACGTTATGGCAATGAACAGAGTTGTTTCCGGTTGACAAACAAGCAAATCTGCATCAGACACCATTCCAAATTATATTGCATTGCTATACATTTATAAAACATACACAACATACAAATGTCATTGTGGCCTGGCCTGATATATTGTTCATGGAATAAATATTTGAAGTAAATAATCCACGTAAACTCGTGGACATAGAACATGCTTTAAAATTTGTCTAAATATTGCGTTTACAACTATTGTTATTAATCACCACACCTAAACGTTGTTAGAAAAGTATTGCCTCTAGATATTATATGAAAAGAGTTTTTATTAGATCTACTTATCTGTGTCTATTTATATAAATTACATTGAATGAAACTTAATGTGTATATAGTCGGTTCCGAACACAACGCTGAGAAATGTATTGTTTAAGTACCATTAAATAAATAAATGTGATTATTCCACGTGTCTCAATATAAAAGGAACTATACATAACGTCAAGTCAACACATCGCTTACCAGAGAGCAACCGGAGACGCCACAAACAAACAATACCCGTGTGCAATAGTCAGAAGAGTAACCAAGTGCTAGAACTCCTAATTACCATATAAATCGATTAAGGTGAAGCTCCTATCATTACACGCACAACGAACAATTCAATCGCGTTAAATTTGTCAATACTAATTTAATATTTTAATCGATTCGACTTTTTATTAGTTACAATTAAATTTAATATAATTGGATCTATTGCACAAACACATATAGGTAGTCGCTATGCTTATCTACTCGATTTATAAGTTAATAAATTTTTACAATACATAACTACGGAGTTAAATACGACATCCAGAACGTCACTTTTAAATAATTACAAAATTCAATCGGTGCAAACGATTACAAAATTTAACTATATTATCCACAATCGAAGATCACCGGAGGTAAATGAAATTGTATTTATTTATAACAGTTGTGGGTTCATATTGCGCGAGTGTATGCGCGTCCCACACAGGAGCCACAGTCAGTCCCGGCGGCGGGTGGGATCACTTGATCAGTTGCGCGGCGCTCTTGGAGCGGCGGAACATCCTCGCGCCCTTGAGCGGCGCGGGGGGCTCGTGCTAGTTGTTGCCGTTGGGCGCCGGCGGCGGCAGCGCGCCGCGCTCCTTGTCCGTGCCGTAGATCTTGCCGGCCTTGCGCGCCATCGACGCCAGCAGCTCCTGCGAGCACTTGTGCGCCGACCGCAGCGACAGCGCCCACTCCTTCAGACCGATCTCGTCCTGGAACCCCAGGCAATACAACCACTGTTAACTGTTGCAAGGCACTGCTTGATTGCACTGTTGGAGTGGTACTCCACTACAAAGTCATCTAGTGTGCATCAGGTATTAACTTGCACTTATAGGGTAGACAGCTATTGAAGTCGTAGGGAACTATTTGAACAACCAAACTAAATATGCGCGACTGACGAATATTACTTCAGAGCGATCTCGTCCGCATTATAAAACTAAAACCCAAATATGGTCATCAGACAAAGGCATTTGTCGAGTGGTTAATGATCTTACTTATATCCCAAACGGATGCCCAGGGTGTCATTATATACTAACATAACTGTATTACACCTACACTGTGCAAAATATATATTTGAAAGCCACCATAGGCTAGGGCTTAGCACCGTCTTCAGACAAGATTAGTCATTTTCTAGTATGAAATGCGTTGCCTTAATTGGAGGATGATATTGAGTAAGGCAATTAGTACCGTATTGGTGAGTACGATCTTGGTGTCGTTGCGCGTGCGCAGTACGATGCACTGCTCGCCCTTGACAGAGACGAGGTCGGCGCCGACGTCCTCGACGGTGTCGAGCAGGATCATCTCGGGCTTGGCGCTGTTCTCGAGGTGCAGCTCGAGCCGGTTTGGGTATAGCCTAGCGTAGCGCGTCTGCCACGCACTGGCAAACGGCCCGCCGAGCTTCTTGATGTACCCGTGCAGGATACAGTCCGATTCTAAAAATTGCAATCACTCGCATTATAATCTCCTACCAACATAAGCCTACAGAAGCGTTGGTTTTGTTTCGATTTAAGAAATCTAAATACGAAAATTGTATTCGTGATTCGTTTGAAGTTGTCACAATTTTACCAGTTTTACCTTGAACTGGCTTCATTTAGATAATTTTTTACATTTGTTTCAATGTGCTTTTATTTTTATTTATTAGTCCACTAACATATAGAATAAGTATTATTTCCTAAAAAAAATCAAGATCAGTGCCTAATATTTTATTCTCCGCAATAATATGATAAAATGGCCTATTGTTTGAGTACCTGTAAATAGTTTGTAACTTCTACTTTTTAGCTTTGTACCTTTCTCGTCCGCATCGAACTTCTGTTTCTGCTTGGCCTTCTTCTTCATCTCGAGCTTGTCGGCCTCCTGATTGATAGTCTCGAACACGGTCTCCGCCACCTCTGACTGCCAGCGCTCCGATATCACCAGCGGGAAGTCTTTGTATTGCATTTGATCTGCCTCCGTCAGCTGTAAACAATGCAAAGTCATTTATTATACCACCAGGATGACAACTATTGACAGCGAATATCGCTAACGTGGACGCTTGAACAATAAGAGTTGACACCCTTATTGTGCTACGACGACGCTACTTCAATTTGTCCTATATCTTCACGCCTTCCTACAAGGGTCCCTGAAGGCAGTGTGGTGTAGGCAGAGGTGTATAGGTAATTCCCACACACCCACTTTCTGCCAGAGATATATTTTAGGTGCCAACGTGGCAGATGGTGGATAAATAAGATTTTAGGAAATAATAAGAAGGTCACCTTGATCCCTTTGGTGTCCTCCTCGTCGAAGCTGCCAATGTCGAAGGCGTCGGCAGCGTTGACTTCGCCGCGCGGCGGTATGAGGGGAGGCGTGTACTTCTGGTGGTACACCTGCTGCCAGTCGATGCCCGCGAAGAACACATGCTCTTTCACCTCCTCCGCGCTGCATTCACATACACACGATTCAGTTAGAAATTTACTATATCATACAAACATTAATGTATGGAAATCTTAGTTTAATATGATATCGTGTGGTTTTATCCACATTTTATATAAATATGTATAACATTGTCTTTGATACAAAAACAATCCACCATTAATAGTAGTCATATTTTGTTGGAAATAATGTCATCATACCATAACGCTATTATCATCGTATCCTCTATCCGCACACAGAGTTATCTGAATAACCTTCAAGTGTCGGGACGCAAATTGAATATGCAATGTGGGTATTGTGAGATAAGTGTGTGTAAATCCATATTTAACAAATTGGACAGCAGGCGAGCCTCATACTCGCTTACCACTTAAATGGTGATATCTAATGAGAATCGAACCCAGTCTTAAGCTTCACACGCGGGGCTACCACTATGCCTGTATGTGTATTTTATGTTTGTAGTCTCACCCTCGTCCCTTGCAGCCGAGTCGTTTGTTAATGTCCCTCTGCAGCAGCCCCTCGAGCAGACTCTTCAGGCTCGGACTGAACGACTCTGGCAGTTCCACGTTCTGGAACATGTTGTAGTTCTATTGCAGACATGATTCCATCTTTACTCACAACATACACATAATATACAAACACATAGAAAAAATATGTAGTAAATATTCATAAGAAACCAAATCAGCCAAATTCATGAACTACTAAATTTGAAACATAATGTATGTATGTATTTCTGTGACATGCATGGTTGTAGGGCGACGCTAATAGATACTATGACTGAAGTATTTAAAGCACATGGCTTCTATCAATGACCGCATGCTTGTTTGCCACCCTAGTGGTATAAAGAAATCAGATTGACTAAGATAGTCCTGTTTTGTTATTTACTTCTTAGTTGCGCCTGAAATAAATTTATTATTGTTATTATTACTAAATTCTTTACTTAGATTTGGAATATTGTAATAAGTAGAAAAATACATGCCTAAATGATCACCATATTCAGCCAACGACAAACGTCAAAACGACATGTAAACACAAAAACAGAGCCCTCATCCATGCACTTCATTTCCGTGACATTAGACCATTTTTCTGTATGTACAATTAAAATAAATTTATTTAATGGTTACTCTGTGTAAAATGGTGCTTAGGCGGTCCCCCTTAAGAACATCATATTAACGCATATCGTACAGCGAGGTAAAATGTTAATCGCCATTGATGTTTGCTTTAGGTTTAAGAGTACAGAGTAGAAACTGTAGGAATTGCATGAACAGTAAAATTGCGATCTAATTACAATGCGATATATATAGAGGAATGGTATTCCCAAATAACCGTTTTGTAAAGATTTTGTAGTTGCCATATGACCGACTTGATATAGAAAGATGGAATCTAAAAATAAGCGAAGGAACTGATCAAGGACACAATCAATGTGCGTACTCGATACGTACGTAAATCCTGTTTTCGTACATTACATCCGGCCATGGTCTACATTAGCGACATTGCAGCATAAGCAAACATGCCAAGTATCTATATGCTAGCTGCCTGTCGATATCGGTTAGTAGAAAATAGTCCTTGTGTGCTTTTGTATAAGAGTGCCATAGTGCAATATTTACCATCGTAAGAGTCATCCTATCAATTTCGTGTTTGTCCTTGGTCTTGTGCTGGCGAAACGGCGAATGTCCCTTGAGGAGTTTATACAGCATGCAGCCAAAGCTGAACCAGTCTGCCGAGGAGTCGTATCCGGTGCCCTTGGAGAGCACCTCCGGGGCCATGTAGCCGTGGGTGCCGCTGTTAACAAATACATACATAGCTTTATGTTATATTAGAGTCTCTCATACATGTATATTTGATCCAAATGTGTTTGAATTCAAAAATTTGGTGGAATCGATTTCCTTCATTTGATAAATTTTAAACAATAAAAGAAAATACATCGCCATTTATTGGACGAACAAAGCAGTTTATTCGTAACGCGTTTACCATTTCACCTTAGACAGTCACGTCAATTGTCAGTAAATTCAAAATTGTTTTTATTTTCATTTACTTGTCTTAATGTTATTGCAGTACAAATCCATACCGTACCAATATAAATCCATACCATAAAAAATTCAAGTATAGAGGAAGATTGAGCAACATAAGAAAACAGGTATAAACAAGATAAACTGGAATCCGTAAACTAAAATGTAATTGTAATGTAACAATAGCCAGGCGGATGTAGAGTAGAGTTACATTTATTATTTTGATAATATTAACCGGATTAATTTATCAAGAGTCATTTCTTATCTGTTATGCAAATAAAACATTTAAATAACAACATTCATTTGTAATGGAGATGCATTAATCGGTATATTAATTACTGGATATTTGTTACATGCTAACTATTTTGATACAGTTATCGGTGTTATTCAAATAATTAATTAAGCAAATAATACTCTTTCGATACATAACATAACAGATGACAACCTGCGTCACTTGGTATTTAATCTATATATTTTTTATCGAACCGATAATCTTAATACATATATATAAATTACGTGTCACGTTGTCCGCGATGGGCTCTTAAACTACTTAACCGATTTCAATCAAATTTGCACACCGTGTGCAGTTTGATCCAACTTGAAAGATAGAATAGCTAACATCTCAATTGGACCCGCGCTGCGATCGTGTTTCAGGAAGTTTAATTTTTTCCCCCGGGAAGCTGGGCGGGACAGCTAGTACATATATATAATTTAGCTGTGGTGGCAGTGGTTCCAGTGGTTCCAGTAGCCTGCAACACTTAGATTGCAAGTTCAAATCCCGACTGTACCATAGTTTTTCTGAACTTAAGTACAGTGATTAGTCACAACCCGAGCTTTACAGTGTAGGAAAACATTGAGAGGGAACCTGTATATGTTTGAGAAGAAATTCAAGGGCGTCTGTATAGTCGTGCCTGAGTAACGGCGATAGATTCGCCATCTGTCACGTTGGCACCTAATATACCTCTGGCGGAAAGTGGGTGTGTGGGTATTACCTATACACCTCTGCCTACCCTTTCGGGGACCCTTGTGGGAAGGCGTGGGGATATATATTATAAAATAAATTTACTACAAAAATATGTTAAGAGCGGCGAAACGGCATCAGGAAGTTCGCGGGATCGAATTGTTGCAATTCCTGTCATGTTAAAAGTAAATTAAATTTAACCAAGTTTACAAACATTATCCAAGTTGTTCTACTAAACATCTATAATTATCATTAGTTACCTATATAATGTACTTATGTATTAAATGAATGGTGTATGTTAATTCAATTTAACTCTTGATTATAATACTATGGTGTCTGAAACAGAACAGAAAGCGATTTTACGGGAGTATATTAAAGAAAATTGCGTAACTCGGTAAAACAATAACAACATAAAAATTCTAAGAAACCATTACAAAAATATTTCGATTCGGATAACGCAATATCTGCATGTTGCAGCCGGTAGCCATTGATTTACTTCAGGATTCAATTAGGGTTACTTACACACTGGCGTGTGGTTTTTTCTTGGAGAAGTCACAAGCAAGACCCAAGTCAGATATCCGGACGTGGCCGTGCTCGTCTAGAAGAATGTTCGCTGGCTTCAGATCTCTGTACACTATGTGGCGCTTGTGCATATGCTCCAGACCTAGAACAAACATCTACATTACAGATACAACGTTTTCTTATCTAACCCAACCTAACAGTAACTGCTGCACATGGCTGGGGTCGTACCACTATGTTGGGTTATTGCCATCATTATTGTGTAAGGGGTCGATTTTAGCCGTCATATACATCTGTCCCTATATCAATGTTATTTTTTCTATTATAATTGCATAACATTTAGTTAGTTATTTACTACCTATTAGTTTACTTACATTATTAACTAATCACTAGTAATATTTATATTACTTAATTAGTAACTAGCACCTAATATAATTCTATTATGTATTCCGTGGATAACGTAGTTGCATTCATAATGAGTAAAATTTACTTATCCTATAAGATGTTGAAATGTGTATTATGTTGCTGTTTGTTTTTCCCATAATAAAAAATAAAATAAAAAACATAATATGATACGGCCTCTTATCTATCAATAATTTGCCACCAACGCCTGAAGTAATAGATATTTGTACGATATCATTAAAACGCGCAGTGAAAATCTCTTATAAACAAACCTCGTTTATAAATGTAATCGCCCTATTTTTGCTAATAATTTATAAGCCCATGCAGATATCTGGAGCAGTAGGTCGTCCACCGCTCGTGTATGCGCTAATTGAGTTTACGTCCGATTTAATTGCGTTAATACACTCGGGAACAAGTAGAAATTGTATGATGGTGACAGCAAGCTTTCTTACAAACTGTTCTGTGGTCATTGTCAATCTTCGGGACACCATAACTGATCTATTCATGTGTTGAACAAAACTGTAGTTTTTTTTGTTTTATAAGAAACGACTGCCGTTTGACCTTCCCAACCCAGTTCGCAGCAAAATAAGTGGGATAGTTTAGTTTCACACCCACTTTTCTCAATTATCTGTAAAGATCTGGACGTTTTCAATTGGTAACAGAGTTTGACAGCTTAAGTACCTAATACTTTCTGAAGTACAGAGAAGGCTGCCAGGTATGGGTGGCCAAATAGAAAGGTTGCCAAACATAGCAGATCGATATGCTGAAGCAAATGGTCCATGAGTCATATATTAAGTAATTTTATACGGTACATACTAGATAGAACAAGAGAAACTCTAGATAAAAGAGTTTCTTTAACTAGAATTCTCTGCAGAGAACTCCTAGATCAAGTTCACTTCAAAAAACCAAGAAATGCGAGTGTTTTGTTAATTAGGAATTGTTTATACTTATCACATGAACATATAGTTTTAGTAGTAGCATACAAATGCAGATGACAGGTTCGAACTCCGGCCGTTAGCACCAATGAGTTTTTCTGAGCTTAAGTACAGGGATACCACGAGGTGTAAATTAAAAATCGTGAGGAAACCGTGCATACGAACGAAAAGTAATTTCAAAACGTATGTAATTTCGTGCCGTTAACAGACTCGCTGTCTGTCACGATGGCAATATATGTCCGACGATAAGAGGATACGAATACACTAATCCCTACGTCTTGAGGGAAGGCATGAACTTATAGAAAATGGTTCCATGAAGGCCAAATTACCTAATATAACTTCAGCCGCGTAAAATTTCATCTCGGCTTCATTGAAGACACCGTGCTGCGAAAGATGGTAGTGCAAGTCGCCGCCATTCATCAAGTCGAGAATAAAGCATAGTTTATCCGGAGTGTGGAATGCGTACGTCATGCACACGATAAAGGGACAATCCACCTGGAACAAGTTAAAGTTCTTAATTAAATACATTAATGTTAGAGCACTCTTACCTAAAGCTAGCTTACAATATGTTATTGCCATACATTTATGAAGATACAAATGAATGTGATTGAAGCGGAAGAGATCTGTATGTCATGGAGGACAAGGGATTTACTCTCATGCCTACGCCGATGTCCACAGATCTAAGAATAAAATGGCCATCAAAGTTAAGATAAAACATTACGACTTCCATTAGTACCCACTAGATTTGCGTCACGTCAAGACTAGCCCACCATAGCTTAATCACCGTATCATAGTTATCACTTAGGTATTACCGTGTACTCGTGTAGTTCTTGAATGGATTTCCTCAAACTAATTGTATCTTGGAATATTAGAAGGCTCGATCGGGCAGTTGCCACTCGCGGACGGTAAAGTGACAAATATAGCTTGCGCATTGTTGGGTGGAATGCAAAATAGCATTAAAACTAATAAAACCCGCCGGGGAACGTCATTGTGTTATGGCAAACGGATATATTTAACTGCGTTTTGCGATGAATAATTTTCTTTTGTTTGCTCGTTGTAATTGCGGTCGGCTCAGGAATGATATTTTATATAACAAGGCTCTAAGAGCCGTGGTAGCAGAGTGGTTCGAATAGGCGCCTGCACTTACAAATGAGTTTTTCTGAACTAAAGTACAGTGGTTAATCACACCATGAGCTTAGCGGCATCGAAACAAGAATCAAGGAAACATAGAGGAAACCTGCATCCGTTTCAGAAGAAATTCAATGACAGCAATGGAATCGCCATCTGTCACGTTGGCACCTAAATATATCTCCGGCGAGAAGTGAGTGTTAGCTATACCTCTCCCTATTCGCTCATGTATTGAATTTTATTGATTCTTTGTGTTAAGCAAAGTTATAGTTGTTTTTATTTTACCAGAGTTACAAGAAGATGAGAACATTGTATTTGTTGAATATATAAGTTAGTTCTGTGGAGGAGACGGTCAGATAGATACCAAGGCATTACCCCCAAGAGCTTTGCGTCGAACGAGGAACACCCACGAGACATGGCGTGCCCAACTAGCGATAACCGCGATCCTCGATAGTGTTATTTGTACGGCTCAGACAGACGCTGAGGCGCCGCCTGATTCCAGACGACTGCCCATAAAAGATAAGCAAAGTCGTTCAACGAAATGAAGGAAAGTGCATTAACTTTAAGAAGTTTCTACAGATATTGATAATTATTTGCGTGAGTGCACAGCAAGTTGATTTCAATGCGTCCTTTCCAGATGAACGCGCGCTCGTCGAACCACAGCGGTAGCTTTGGAATACATACCTTCCAAGATAACAAGATTCGGAAGAAACAAAACCGTAGTACCATTTACAGAAAGTATGATCTTTATTCGAGCTTTTGTCTATCATATAGGGTCGTCAACGCCCAAGTGATAGCCGTGGTGTATGGTTACCGATTACTAAACTTATAGAGTTCAGGTACAGAGGTTATGTATCTGTGTTTATAGAAGATAATCTGTGCAGCTGCTCCAATTATGAAATTTTCTTTATATATTTTGAAATCCAAAACACTACCGATTGAAATCTATGATTGAGCTGAAAGCTTTTGTTTTATTGTTATGTGTCAATACATTACTAAAGGAAAACGGTTGTGAAAGAAACATTTTGAAAATAAGATCAGAAAATAAAGCAGAATACTAATTAATCTCCATTATCTTACATACATTTCATCAACGACAAGTTGCTGGTTCAGTTCAGTGCCATTACACTCTAGACTCGCCTTCTATGCTTCAGTTGCTTTATCTGCACTTACATACGTCAATTATATTTATTATATCATTTCATAGGAATTCTACGATTATCAATTTATTCTTGTACATCGTGACATAAAGACGTTTTACAAATTATAAAGTATAAAATTCAATAAACAAGGTAACAGAGAAATAAAACTCATGTCAAAAGTTGTCTCGTTTGGTAAAAGTTTAGTTGGGAATCCAGCAACGAGCCCGTTAAATCCTTTCAGGTCACAAAGTAAACTCTCACATAAAGCATAGTAGATATATATAAACATACATATCTACTCGACGTTAAGCGGTTTAATATAATACACCTATTGGAACATTGGTTAATTCATAACTAAAATTAATGCAAAAATAAATAAATGCGAAAGTGAGTTTGTTGGTTGAACTACTCAAGCGACACGACACTGATCACTGCTCGCGGGTCATATGTTCTAACTGTCCTTCCTACAAGGGTCCCCGAAGGTGTAGGCTGAGGTGTGTAGCAACACACAAAATGATCGCCAGAGATATATTATAGGTGCCAACGTGACGGATGGCGGGATGTTTCTCGAGCACGACTATACACACGACTTTGAATTTCCGTACGTATGCAGATTTCCTCCCGATGTTTTTCTTTACCGCAAACCTTGTGGTGTGAATAATCACTGTATTTAAGTTCAGAGAAACTCGTTGACACTTGATTTAATTCGACTCCAGCTTGCAATATTTGTGTTGCAGGCTCAGGCAGACTACTCTAACGACTCGGCCCCGACAACTCATGAAGTTTAGTTGTAGATACCAGCATTTACATTATCTCAGACGTTTCAAGGATCAATAAGATTATCTAGGAGGTAGGTACAGCAACTGGGACTAATGGAGGACACTTCGGAGTTTCCGAAGCGAAGTAAAAATATTCACTTAACTTTGTACCTCGAACATCGCTGGAGATAAAAGCACTTGTTTATGTAAGCGTTATTAAAATAAATATGAAGTGGTTTTACAAAACGTTTTTTTATTATTATAGCCTGTTGAAAATAACGTGACAAACAACAGTTTTATCTAGATCTGACGTCAGCCAAAATACTTTATCGGGGACGAAGCCTGTGGAGTAGATAGTTATAATTTGTGATTAGATCTTTAAAAAAAAACTTTTATACGCTTATTATGACAAAGTACACATATTTAGCTCTTATCGAGGATATATTGTCATGTCAGACAATCCACATTTCAGAGGTATAGCCATATAATTCGTCTGAGGTACCGGATTTTTTTAAAATAAATAATCCCGTTCTGTTTCTTCGCGCCCTCCGAAAAGGATCCAAGGATAAGGCAGTGGTGTGCAGTAGTAGCTCGTGGTTTGGTTAATCACTGCACAGAAGTTCAGAAAAACGCAACAGCCAGGATTTTTGATCTGAACTCGATCCATCTTTGTGTTGCAGGCGACTACTGGAACCGCTCGGCCGGCACGGCTCTTTTCCATTTCCGTTCACTATATGTATGTATAATACACAGAACAGACAATAAAATCAATAGCTGCATAAAACAAGTGAAATTAAAACATCAATCGTGGACCACGGTTGAATGATTAAAAAAATGCAACGGGAGCGGCTATGTACTGCGACGACAAATTGAGGGCGATCCAATTCGTTTCAGTCCAATTGGCTGGATATCGTTTATGTCCTCGCTACCATATCGCGTTTACTCGTTATATATCATCTGCTTTATAGTGAATCAAAGCAGATCGCAATCGATAATCAATTTTATATGGTACTCGCTTATATATCAGTGATTAGGGGTGAGAGCTTTTTGTAGTAAGTTTTGCTTAGCTATTATAATATATATCCTCACGCCTTCCCACAAGGGTCCCCGAAGGTACGTCTGAGAAGAAATTCAAAGGCGTATGTATAGTCGTGCTTGAGTAACGGCGATGGACTCGCCATATGTCACGTTGGCACCTAATATACCTCTGGCGGAAAGTAGGTGTGTGGGTATTACCTATACACCTCTGCCTATTATATCATAATAAAAATAATATCACATGCATAAATGGGAATGAACTAGTATGAATACTGGCTAAACAAAAGAAGTCTGCAAGCATGAAGTGGAATGATTCAGCTCAGCATGATGAGTATATTAGCTCGAGTAGCTGTCCACAATGCGATATAGGTACCTACATTATTGTACGGTAGCGAATGTTGAGTATGTCAGAGGAAGCATGAAAATAGCATAAATGCAGTTGAGGTGCGTTCTCTTCGAAAAATATGCAGCAATGAAGAGATTCCCAAAACAACTGGCGTGATCGAGGGCATCCTTGTAAAGATGAAGAAAGGTATGTTACGTTGGTTTGAACATATAGAAATAATGAGTAAAGAAAGAAAGCAAGAAGATGCAGAGGAAGACTACGTTCCAACTACCTAGATCAAATCGATCGGACACCCAAGGACGGGAACGTCAAGAGTAATCGAAACCGACGAGCATGTATGAAGAGACTGATGAATGTGTACGAAGCGAAAGAGGTAAGTAAGTCTAGAACTGGCACTCTACTCTCTCTGCCTCCCTGTTAGAGACTTGGCGTGACTATACCTGTATATCTGTAACCAGTGTACTTTTTTATATTATGAGCTTTACTGTGTACGATAACATCGTCTACATAAATTATGTCTGAGAAGAAATTACCTATGTAAAGCCACATGCACGGGCACATGATTATTAAGGCGAAGACACGGCTATAAATATAGGTACTCAATGTCTGAGAGGAAATTTATAGACGAACGTATGTAAAACCACGTGCATAAGCACGTGAATATAACTGTGAAGATGCCGATATATACTCTTTTGCCTACCCATACGGGAACCGTTGTGGATAGCGTGAAGGTTGGTGAATCGAAGTTATATTCAAGCATGTTATTATTGTATTATGTAAGTAAGTTAATGTATGACGATGATCGATCGCAAGACGGGGGGTTATTGAATGACAGCGGAAATAAAAGTAAGTATCAACAAAATGTTGGAATGAACACTCATAAATAACAACAAGCACACGTAATACGTGGCGCAAATTACAAAGCAGCATTTTTATTCGACGAGTTTGCGCAATGGAGTTTCTCCGTAACGTGTTTGGTAGGAGGGATTAGGGACCCTACCGACGGTGAAGTGGTCATATTGACTTTCGGAAAAACCAATACGCACAGAGCGTATTATGTTAGATATAACATGAGGGTGCGGTACCCAGCGGGCAGTGTAAAAGGCTCATTAAGTTCTGTTAGTTTTAACTATACTAATACGCATGATTGTATGCTTGAATATGTGTTACTCAATCACACAAAACGCATGAATTGGTTTGACACAATAGTAGCTTATTAGATGGATTAACACATGTGATATTTTCACCGGTACCTTATACTAAATACATATAACAGTTTCAAAATAAATGAAAAAAAAAAGCATCAGATAGTCCGTTTGTTGAGACCGCAAAATAATATACTATACACCAACATGCAACACAAGGGAGGGAATACATGAAATATATTTATATATACGGCGATGGACTTTCCCGGCGGAAAGTGGGCGTGTGGGTACTACCTACACAACTCTGCCTACCCCTTCGGGACACCTTGTAGGAAGGCGTATGAATATATATATGCACACACAAATAATCAGATCTAACGCAGGTGTTACCACGGGCACGTGATATTTTTTTTTTTTTTTTTATATTAAAACTTCCTGCAAACATTATTGCAAAGGCGAACTTAATGCCGAAGGCATTCTCTACCAGTTAATTGATATTATTATATAATAACTTATACCACCACATTAGTGTACCACGTTGTAGTGCTAATTGTAAATAAAGAAATAAATAACATGAATAAATCATATTTTTTAATAAATATCCGCATTGATATCACATATAGATTATAATAATAATAATAATGTATTTCACCAAATGGGTTACATAGGTATGCTTAAATAGTGAAGTATTTGTAAATAAACAGCCCCTACTGTTACGATTCTCGTTAACAACAATTAATAATCAGTCAGCGGAAAAAATATTTAGCTTCATCTGCCATTCTATTAAATTAGGTTAAATTACCAGAATGGGTTCAATTGAGCATTGATCAATAGCTATTAATCAACCTCTTTCCTGCTACTCATTAGTTTGTTATTTCTGTTCTTAATTGTTATAATAGTAGCAAAATATTCCATTTGACGGCCGCCTGGTCTAGTGGTTAGAGCTCCTGACTGCGAAACTTGAGGTCGCGGGTTCGAATCTCGCTGAGGGCAGATATTTGTGTGATGAACACGAATATTTGTACCTTAGTCTTGGATGTCCTATGTATTTATGTATATATCTATCTTTATAAGAAAATATATCGTTGTCTAGTTACCATAACACAAGCTTTGCTTACTTTGGGACTAGGTCAATTTGTGTGGAATTGTCCCAGGTATTTATAATTGTATTTATAAAGATTCCATACAGCGAATTCGGGTAGCAACTCAATTTCGCTCTGCAACTCATATCGCATTAAGTGTCGCCAAATCGCCAGAGTGTGATCTTGTATCACACTCTGGCTTCTGGGGAAGGTTTTTGATAAAATGGGGTCCTATGACCGAAAAACAGGCATAATATGTTCTACAGCCCGTGCGAAGTCGGGACAATTCGCTAGTACAACATATTGCCTGTCTTCGCTAGTACTACATGAAGAAAAACTACAACTACGATTTTATAATGACAAGTAAAGGGAAACTATTTAAATAGCTATAAAATGATGATCCTGTAACGCCAACAGATGTTCCCGATTTATGGAGGTAAACAAGATTCGGTTTCACCTGTTTCAAGTATTTTTAAACGCATTACCTACTATTATTTTTAGGATGATATCATCATCATCATCAAATGGATTTTATCTCCGTCAGCACTATCCAGACACTAATAAAGATCTTCATTAATTTCGTTTTTATACGCTTCTGAAGCACAAATACATACTACACTTTAAATGTACTTTTTTTCGTTTTGAGATATGGCCTCTGCGTTTTGGTAACGATATAGAAACAGGTCGCGGCTGCGATACCCGTTCGTAGCAAATATTTCTATATTCAGAATATATATTTATTGTATATTGTCACATATTTATGTATATACTTAAATGGTGTATGTCAAGATAAATCATAAAATATATCCCTGATATATACACTGTTGGTACATTAACTACAAACTCGGCTTCGTCTAGGGTCAGTGACTGTATGACGAGTACATATTCTTGTAAAATTACAAACAATTCCAAGTTTATCCTCATATCTTTGTACTATGCAGGTATACAGTATAACTTCGTTCGAAATACAATATAAATAGTAAGCCTTTTATATATGGTGTAGACTGTAGGTAATACGGAACAATTAATTCGCAATTGAAAACAGACTAATGTAGTAGTAGCATATACCCTGTAAGCCCATTCATCTGAGCAACGAACACGAGCGCACGTCAGTGCTTCAAATATTGATATAGCGTAGTCATAATACATACATCATGGAAAGCTACGATATCGACTTTTGCTTGGTACATAAACCTAATAACAAATAAGTACATAAATCCGGTTATGGCGTCGTTAATTTGTCAGTGATCAGTCTAGCTGGATGGATGTGAGAGGGTGAAATTTCTATACAGAAATATGGATGTTAAATGAGTTATAGGGACGTCTGAAGTTTATATATTTGGAGTGGATTTGAGATTGTAACTAAAAACTGAAAGGAATTAATGATCAAAGACCATAATTACCTTTCAAGGCCTAAGCAGATATCTCAGTCATTCAAGGTTCATCAATCAGGTATGTTAAACTCAAAACCGGTGAGCATGCATGAAGAGATGAATGTGGATGAAACTAAACTGTCTATAGAAGTTAGGACCTATAAAAACACTCTATGTCTATTCCGTGAGGGACTTGGCGTCAGGATATTTGATAACTCATAAGAAATATTATGTTGTTTAAAAATGGCTGTTGTTTGCTTCCCAAGTCGCGCGTTATCACATTTTCTAGGCTTTCAATCACATAGTCATATCGAAATGTATTTCGACACGAAGTAAAATTTAAACGTACCATTGTGGCTTTTTTTTATATACTGACCATTTTTTCTATTAGAAAGGACAATCCTAATAATATATATTATAAATGCAAAAGTTTGTAAGTATGGATGATTGTTGAACGATCGAACGGTAGAACGGTATTGAATGAAATTTGACACAGATAGATTATTTGCTGGATTAACACATAGGATAGGATGTTTTTTTCCGAAAATAAATCTAGAGAAAATTATACTAATTAAATCTATCTTTACGCGGGTGAAACCGCGGAGCACAGCTATTAAGGTATATGTTTATAGATGACTGTTCGTACTTTCTAATGTACATAGGTAGCAGCTTATGCATGCGAAATTAAGACAACCGACCGAGCGGATAGGTTGCACAGGCTCACGTTCGATGGTAGGTAAATATTTTAATCATGACGTGGGCGGGTTGTCGACGCGCGGATATTAAATTCACTTTAGTGCCGAAAGTTGTTAAATCACTGCTAACAAACCCTAGCAGAGCAATGCGGGCACGTAACGAGGAAATCCGTCAAACATCATACTCTGCGTAGACGAAATCTATTGCGAGCCGTCTTTGCGAGTGAGATTAAATGTGCCTTTCTCGCGAGAGACATTTGGAGAAACGTGATTTGGAAAACAAAGAGAAGATATATTATTGACGTTGATTCAGGTTACTTCAAGTGAAAATTTCATGAATACATATACAGGTATTTAGACATTATAATAGACATTTTGTTATTAAGTGTAACTGGTAAATTGAAAAAACACATCTATTGCTTTATTATAATTCTTTATGTAATAATAAAACGTATGTCGGAACAGTTAGAAAGCAATTAATCTATCAAGCACTTATCATCGACTAACGAGATAGCGAATTGCTGAATCTAAATCGATTGAGATAAACATAGTGTAAGAGTCGAAAAGTCATCGTCATAAAGTGTCGTGTTTGAGTAACGGCGATGGACTCGCCATCTGTCACGTTGGCACCTAAAATGTCTATCTGGCGGAAAGTGGGTGTGTGGGTACTACCTATACATCTCTGCCTTCGGGGATCCTTGTGGGAAGGCGTGATGAGGATATTATTTCTACAAATAACGATAGTAGATATAACCTTACTCAATAACAAAATAAAAAAGTTAAAGTAGATATCTTTTCCTAGCTTCGTTGCAGGGATAATATATCAAAACTAGCGGGCTCCGGTTCACACTTTTTTACTAACAATACATCACACCACAACACAAACAGCGAGAGCCACTCAAGGATGGTCCAGCTTTCAATTCGTTTTTATAGGACCGTATCATTAGTTTCAGAGATTTACTCTTAAGAACACACAACCTTAAGATAATGCGTACTATTACAATACTAAGTAGTTGGGCCTTGACGCTGACGTAAACGGCAATCTATGATCGGATGGTAACATTGTTTTGGGGTAAAATGAAGCCCATGTCACTTAACCTTTTCTGTACCGCTTTCTGTACAGTTAAGATGTGAAAACCTAACAGTGTCCATAGTAATCTTATCTACAATGTAGCTTCAACGTAGCTAAGATTAATATGGATGCTTGAACAATAAGTCAGTATGTAACAAGCACTTACCCCGGTACTGACTAGTGAGAGCATAATCCTCTCGTTGAGCGCGAGTGTCTCGCCTTGCTTCATTTTTATACGCTTTTTGTCGAGGCACTTCATCGCGTACATTTTACCTGTGTCCGCCTTCCGACACCCGTACACCTGTATCGTAAAATGTATTTATTTCATGTACATAAAGGCATATGGTCTTATAATAAGACTTTACAAAATGTTTAATTGCCAAGTAAAAAGCTAGATATTACGGATATGCTATTTCTAATATGAAAAAACTAAGTTTGCTTTAGTTTTTTCATTGGATGTCCCATTTAGACATACCATACAGACGAGGCAGTTTTGACAACATACTTAAAAATTATCGAAACGAGGTCCACCTGATAAAATTGATTGCGACGTCACGATTGTGAGTATTGCATTAATGTATTGGCCTCATTAAAATTCTAATCAAAAGTGCATAGATGTTTTGATAAAAGTGTTAGTATTTATCAAACTACCTTTGTATTACAAATATGCCTTGGCATAATAATGAAAGGAAGTCTTTTAACTGACTGCACGCCGTCAGCGAAAATTTTATGAACGGCAAAAATCCATCACTATTCCAGTGAGAGGGCTGGATGGGCTCACATTTACATAGCGACATTCCGCGCTCTGAGATGAATATGGATAGGATCAGGCGTTCGTGATGCATGTTAATAGTATTTATATTGAGTTTTAAACACCGATTTGCATTTGAACAAGTGCTTTCGTTGTTGTCTTGCGGTTCCGGAAATAGGCTCACCTCACCAAATCCGCCTCGGCCGATGATGCGATGTACGCTGAAGTCATTCATTGTGAGCTGAATATTTAATTCTAAATTTTTCCATTGACAGAATCTCGTGTATTTGTCACTGCAAAAATAAATATTGCTTTATGATGATCAGTCAATCGAGAATTATTGAAACAAAATAAATGACCGTTGGTAACAAATACCTTTCTAAGAAATTTTTAAACGGCTCGCCTCGCAGATGTTGAAAGATTTCCTCTATGTAGGGCTAAAACATAAATTAATGTTTAGTGTTCTGTCACATTTCAGGGACTTAATTGCCTTCAATGAAGCATATAACTCACCTCAAATAGGTTCGGTGGCACTTCATGCTTCATTAAATATTTTTGTACATGAGCTACGCATTCCTTTGAGTAATCCTGGAGCAAAACACAATACAGATAAACAACATGGGGAAATATACCTTATCAACTTATGATAATAAATGCGATTATATGATTACTATAAATAGACTCTAGGTCAGGTACATTATACATGTTTGTTATTGAAATCTTCATGTACCGACACGTTCCTAAGTAAGAACTTAACGTCATCAAGTAGCACATAAAGAGGCCACAAATTGTGGTAAAATGGTATGTTTCGAGATTTACGAGATCAGAGAGGACATAATCCGGCCCACGATTATCAGCCGAGTCGCAAAGAAGGAAAAAGGACAAAATTCGTTACCGTTGTCGCTCTGTCACCGTATCATCAAGCCTGATTTTCCTTATTCGTATCTATCTACCAATATATCTTTGTATGTGTCGCAAAACCGAGAATGATCCGCCGCAATTGGTAACTGTTGTAAAGGCATTTAAATATAGGAAATGTAATGTGCACATACTTGCACACCATTTTCAATAAGATGTAGCAGTTCGATTGCCTTAAAACTTTTATACATTTTCTTTATTATAATGATTACATGCGCGTTGGCAATAAAAAAATTTCACATAACTGGAATCTGGTGGGTAGAAGGGTCTCTTAAGATTCTTACTAACTAAAATAATTCCTGTCTACCGTATTTGCGCACACCCCGAGGGCCAACAGTTAGCCCCACGCTTTCTCTCTGTGCTTTCGAAAGGTAGCCAGATCATCCTAACACCTACCCCGGTCCGGCTTTCTGTGTCAACACAGCCTAGAATTATTTGAAAGATGTCAAAATACACCATCTTTGTTATGTGTTACCACCATACCTTTACTACAAGTAGTCGATATTTTAAAATTCACACAAAACGTACAAATTTGCGTAGCCCTAGTACCGTTTCAATATCATTATGTTTTACATAATCACTTACAGCGTGATATGACATAGGTACATTTATATAACGGCTGTATAAAGCACCTTAGTTACGGTTGTTGTGAAGATTAACAGGGTCACCTCAATTTATGAAAAGGGAAATGCGTAGATCGCTTTGAAGCACACACGCACAGTTGCAAATTCTAACGACATGTTATAGGGTTACGTACTTGCTACCAAATATTGTTAAAATATTGACACTTCGGTCGGATGCACTTTCCCTTGCTATTTTCGTGTACTTACTTTCCCCTTTTGCAAAACTCGTATATCTACCGTACAGTACCTATCGATTAATATATATGTATATATTGTGTTGTGTGTAGGGTATATAAAAAATCCGATTAGTATTTCATCATATATTAATTAATGAGCAAATAATTTGTATTGCCAGTGCAAATATAAATAACATTATATTAGATAATAGCTAATGGTAAAATGGTAAATGCAGATAAGAAAGCTATTTACAATAATGTAATCTTGTTGAAACAATATGAGTTATACATTTATTACAACAAAGTTTTGAGTAAAATTTTATGAGGACTATTTATTAATCGACTTCAAAAAAGGAGGTTCTTTTTACAAATTAAATATAAGCAATTAAAATAGCAATAATAGGTAGATAAATTGATATTAATATATTCAACAAATTATCCATAAGGGAATCAATGTGGATACTAACAACCACAGTGGATAGTACATAGTAACCAAGAGAAACTTTTGGGTTTGTATAGCATGTTGTTTACGAAAGGGGAAAGTTACCAAACGGAAGTAGCCCTATTTTCCTACAAATAAATATATATATACACCGAAAAGGTAGTGGTAGGTAATCGGATCAAGTCGGAAAGCCAACCCAAGAAATGTGAAACGTGGGATACGCAACAGTCATAACTGATTTACTCGGAGAAACATTTCTCTCAGTTAGAATATAGGACGAGGAAGTTTAATGAACAAGTGTCTATTTTAGTTCAAAACTAAGGGATCCATCAGGTGTAGTAATCGCTTTTTACCGGCCGGACCGCCACCTTAAAGTGGTATAGAAAATGGTACAAATTCCCTATATCCGACTACTGTTATAAATGCAATAGCTTGTGACGATTATTGTCCCGCTTTCACCCAGCTTTCAAACAGTTGAGCGGATTTGACATATATATATAGAGATATTTTACTGGCTATTTTAATGTATTTTAAGTATCCAGTTTTCTTTGTCCGGTTCGCCTTTCCCCTTGTATATGTAAACCACAGAGTTCACGATTGTTTGCGTCACGTGGAGATGAAACAGTGGGCTATTTATTGTTATCGAAGGCGCGGCTGCGGGCACCAAGCCAACAGGCAACTAACGAGCCTCATTATACAAACAGCCGTAGTCCAGGCCGGATGGGAGCACGACCTTTGCTTCACCGCTTTTACATTATGTACTTCAATGTCTAAACTGCGCGCATACTACGGGCGGACAATTAAATCTACTAGTTCTTTAGCTGTTATTTCCTTAAATTGAGTGATAATGCGGCTAATAATAATCAAATTAATTGTTAACCTGCTTCGTTTATACCTCATGTAATGGTGGTCAACAAGCTTTATTCGTAACATATTTAGTACCTATTCAAGTTGGTCAAGCTACTTGGTATATTCATCTCTACAAAAAGGTTTCCTCGAGGTAGACAGAAGTCTGGCGACATCCTCATTTCGCCGGGTTATTTAGCTGTCAACGTGACAGATAGCGATTCTGTCGCAGTCTCTCAGATAGAACGTTAGATAAGTACATCTCGTCATTTTTAATTGTAAAAATGTTTGTACATCTCAAATTATTCAGTTGGTCTTCGCCCCAACAGTAATAAAATAGATGGCTTACAACATGATGTTGTATTCTATGCGAGTTAAAACAAACACAAAACAAAACGCGGGTAGAATATCATAAATAGTTGGGTTGAAGCATCATTCTCCGAGCACAACGAGTGAGCGAACAAACAGTTCTGTCAAAAGCCAGCACCGTCTGACTACTTGCTAGAGTAGTTAAACCCAGTTAATCGATTTGTAAAGGGGGTTCTGCATGGGTCGCATTCCTCAGGCAGTCACATTTGCCGGGTATTATTGATATCGGACTCGTCAATACTTGAGTCAACAGCATGCAGGCAAGGCATACTTCAAGGCGTCACGTGTCTAATTATCATCGGACGAGAAATATGTCACAAAGATTCAGTCAACTTTTAGCTAATCCTCTATAACAAGGCTTGAATAAGTTGTAAGACCACCTACGTAACGGTTTAGAGGTGAAAAGCATTGAATAACGGAGATTATCCCATGAATTTCGGGGCCGCAGTATGGCTGAGTATGGAAAAGAAGTGTCATGATTTACAAGTTTGCCCGTCCTATTGTTACATCTGTAGGCAAAATTTACTTCATAATAAAAGCATATAGTTTTATACTCACGTGTGAATGTGCTAATAGTTCCTTCATTATAAAATTGTCATAAATATCTCTCGCGATCCGCCGCCTCTCGTCTATACATTCCTGTTTTTCATATAATTTAATCTGCGAAACAGAAAACACATTATTGAGAAACTCTAAAACTATGGGAATGGCGATGTAAGACAGTGATGTGATCTTCAAGTATGGCTTACCTCTTCATAAAACTTTAATTGTGGCACTGGTTCCTCTGAGGTCTGTTCACAAAATTCCTTAAATAATAAATAACCTGCAACAAATAAAAAATAAAAATTACGTAGCCACCTACTATTGTACACACATTATTGCGTATGTGAATGTATAACATCTGTTTAGCATGTTCATGTAAATAGATAAATCGGTGATGTGAAATCATTATGGGGCGTGTGCTAACTCACTCATAATAAGTGTTGAGCGTGTTTGGTTTGCGTCAAAATGCGATGACAATTTATATATTCCGTTGAATGGCGATCAACATTGTATCCTCTCATGCAAATATAGTACATACCAAGTGACGCAAATACAACTTGTAGTATATCATTAATCGCTTTGCCGCAGGTGAGTGATATTTAATAAAGATAGTGATTTGTACTTGAAAGATGACTCATCACCTCAGTAAGCGTAAATAGAAGATAAGAGATAAATATGGAACTATGCAATGTGTAATCAATATAAGAAACACAATTCTAACTGGGCTAGTGTTTTTTGTTTCAGCGATACAAATACAAAACGGTGTTTGATCATATACGCAATTTGCAGGGTGACTCCCAAACTATGCGCTACTAATACCTCTACAATTGTAGAGACCAAATGTCAAGACTAAATGCTTGAAGCACAGTAGGTAAACGCTGTAAGTAATAAATATTTATATATACATATGTATATATTTTCAGATTCAGTCATCCTGCCATCAAGAAGTTGTGACACAGCGGGGTATCTACTTACTACTTTTCCAATCAGAAGCTTTCTATCTTTCAGCTCTTTGTTCACAATCTGGAAGCCGTACCACCTATGAATCTCTACCAATATATTCAGTTGAAGAGTATGTTTGTACCCACACCAGTTCACCGGACGTTGTAGTGGGCAAATTAGGAAGTAATAAACTTATTTACTGCAAGTCGAAGAGAGGCGGGAGAGCAAATTGAGTTTCCAAATCGATCCGTGGGTTTTGCCGTAATATCACGATCGCAAGATTCACTAGATACCGACTTTTTAACAGACCTAAAAAGAATTGAAGAACAATTTCTCTGTATTTATAGTAATTTTTCTGTATTTAATTCTATATGTATAATTATTATACTAGACCATATATATATGTACATACATTGTATGTATGCTATTTGTGTGATGA
Organism: Drepana arcuata; assembly: GCA_016069955.1. Lineage (NCBI taxonomy): Eukaryota > Metazoa > Arthropoda > Insecta > Lepidoptera > Drepanidae > Drepana > Drepana arcuata. Next base: position 168,654 of record JACCPG010007272.1, read on the forward strand.
AAACGAGTACATATTTGTACCTCAGTCTTGGATGTCCTATGTATTTATGTGTATATCTTATCTTAATATATATAAATTACGCGTCACGTTGTTTGTCCGCGATGGACTCCTAAACTACTAAACCGATTTTGAAAGATGACCAACTTGAAAGATAAGATAGCTTATATCACAATTGGACCCGATAGGTGGCGCTGCGATCGTGTTTCAGGAAGTTTTACTTTTTCACCCGGGCGAAGCTGAGCGGGACAGCTAGTCTATCTAGATACTTAAGTAAATATATCGTTGTCTAGTTACCATAACATAAGCTTTGCTTAATTTGGGGCTATATCAATCTGTGTGGAGTTGTCCTAAGGTATTTATTTATTTATATACACGCATATTTATAACTGCGTTACATACATAGCATTTTCCAAATAATTTTAATATATATGACATACTCCTGAAGAACCACAAATCTTTTTTTTTATTTATTTAGGTAAACGAACAAAAACATAATAAAATATGTACAGTACAAAAAATTAAATGTATGTTCTAATTGTACCACAAGCACCCTTCACCAGTTTTTACAGACAAGTATGTGAGTAGGTTACAATTATTAAACTAAGTATCTTTAAATTATTTTATTACTATCATAAAATATACATTTTCAATTGAGAATTGTAGTATTGTAAGAGTGTATTAAGCGATATAGAGGCTTATTACATCTAAAGGAATCTTAGTTTATTATTTGTCATTTAAAGAGGAAAAAAATATCTTGGTGCATTATTATGAATTTTGCCACGTTTCCGAAAAACAAATCAAAATGACTTAGGCAAAGTTTTAATCACTATAATTAAAAAGGTGTAGTGAAAATGTTATATACCGGTTACAATATGAAATCAGATATCTAATTCCTAGCAATTAGAACAGTGTGCACATGTAACTTGAATAGCGGTTAAACAACTCGCAAACGACATAAAATGAATTCCGGTCATGAGCGAACCCACATCATAAATCACAACCGATTAGCGATCCGAAGGCGGGCTTCGCCAACGACCCCGAAAACTGATCATGCACTAAACATAATAAGTAAGTGCAAAAATAACTGCCACGACTAAGCTTCGTGGAAACGTTACAAAAAAGATGTATCTGCTATCTCGTTTCGCTTATCCCAGGCTAGCTATGGCTAGACAGAATGTATATCTACGAGACATAATAACGGAGAACTGTTGCCTAGAACCGCAATTCCCAGGACAATTTGCTTTACTCGCTTCGGCTAGGTAAATAAATTCGCGGCGTAGGTACCCAGTGCTTATCGTCTACCTTGTTGCAGATTTGTGAAAAGAAATGCTTCTCTCTAGCAGACAGCTTCAATAGAAAATATGTATTCTTGTTTATTCCATCCAGGCCTTTATTTTGCCCATTAGATTTTTCGATTTATAAGTGAAGTTTTGGGTAATTAAGGGTTCTGTTGTTTAAGCTGTACACGGTATCATCATTCTATACAACCAAAATACATATAAGATAGGGCTAGTGAGTTCATAAGCCCTTCTGCTAGTTGCAGTCGACGATAAGATTTCGTGCGGTATTGGTCAATGCTTATAAATAAATATGAAACAATTTTTGTTCAACATCTATAGGCCTCAAAATGAGGACACCTTTAATTGCATCTCTCAACTATCTACTGAGTCCATAATTTGGAAATTAGAAGGATATAATAAGATATATAATAATCGAGACCTTTGCGAGGTTGACAAATAGAAGAGCGTCAGTTCGATCTTACAGACCTTTCGCTTCATCCACATTCATAAGTATCTTCATACATGTTCGCCAGTTTAGAGCGCTTTTGACGTTCCCATATTTAAGTGTTCACTCGGTTCGATCTTGGTAGATAGAACGTGATCTTCCTCTGCTCCTCCTTCCAAGCACCATGTTATAGTGTATCTCCTTTGTCAATATTTCTTCACTCATCCTTCATATATGGCGAAACCAATATAGCATGCCTGTCATCATCTTTACAATCACACCCTCATTCGCGTCAGTTGATTTGTGGATTCTTTAAATATATATATATTATGTAAGATATAATATAATAAGATGAATCGTATGATAACAACATAAGGGAGGAATGGGATGCACCACATTACATGCGGTTGCGAACATATAGGCAATTCTAGAGAGAAACCCACTACGAACGACCTGGAATTGCACAAAGGACGCGACTCTAAAACAATCTCGTTCGTAAAAATAATAATCTTTCGGTTTGTAGACAAAGCAACTTGTGAGATGATTTATTTGATAAAAACATCGTAACAAAGTAGAAACACATTGAGAATTTAGGTTTTGTTTCATCATTTTAATACACATCAGATTTGTAGTTACTATTATGATATTGGGGTATCCACAAGAATAAGGTTGTGAATGTATTCAAATGAATCCATCCGGTTTCTTACCTCTTATTGTATTAAAAACAAATTGTTAATCTATACTAATATTATAAAGCTGAAGAGTTTGTTTGTTTGTTTGAACGCGCTAATCTCAGAAACTACTGGTTGGAATTTAAATTTTTTTTTGTGTTGGATAGTCCATTTCTCTAAGAAGGCTTTAGGCTACATAAAATCACGCTACGACAAATAGGAGCGAAGCATAAATGAATAATGTTGCCAGAACGGGAAAAAATATTCCTTTTTGAGAGCTTCCGTTGCGTGCGCTGCGTAAACGGTTTAAGTTAGACAAATATCATGTATGACGGAATTGTTCCTCTTTAAAAGTTCTAAAAAAAAGTCCACGACAGCATATATCTTTTAAGATTGACTCACTATAACCTTTTTTATGGTAATAAAATTTGTTCGAAATCAATGCATTATTTCCGAAGATGTTTTATCAACATAATATTAATCCTTATCCGAATAAATATGTTATTAATCACGAGTATTTAAATGTAAACGAAATTGTACTTGACATCACTTGATTTCAATCAACATCTTAGGAGCTAGAAATCATACATATCATCACACCAAGTCCCTAACGGGGTAGGCAGAGAGTATAGAGCGCCAGTTCTCTCTAGACTTATATACCTCTATAATCATAGATATCATAATGTTAAAATAACCCCGCAACTCAGACGCGTGGTCGGCTCATACGGAACAGTTGAACTAAGCGTACTGATTTTTTATTTGTTTTTGCGATATTTCATCGTAAAATAATACTTTCTAAATTACTCTCACTCACTTCATTACTCTCTCTTAGGTACGCGGACGGAGTTGCGCGCATCAGCTATCTTAATATATATAAATTACGTGTCACGTTGTTTGTCCGCGATGGGCTCCCAAACTACTGAACCGATTTCAATCAAATTTGCACATCGTATGCAGTCTGATCCAACTTGAAAGATAGGATAGCTTACATCACAAATGGACCCGATAGGTGGCAGGAAATTTTACTTTTTCACCCGGACGAAGCTGGGCGGGACAGCTAGTATTTTATAAAGAAAGAGCACAACGGATATCCCATTCAAATAGTGAGGACGGTTCCTTACAGAAGATTGCAAAGATAGTGTTTTGTTTGCCAAATTTGTAGCATAAATATGTAATTATCAGATTTAGATGTTTCTATCGAATATGTTTAACTAATAAAATACGTCGGGATTATAAACCTCAAGCATACTCAGGGCAGGGGTTATATTGCTTTGCTTAACTATTATGCACTCACACACAAAAACCTATACAAATCAGAAACACAAAAGCGTTATACGAGCGGACGTTTTCAAGTTCGCGTAAGTCCCAAAAGACTGTCGCCATGATTATACCAACCGATTGGGGTTGTCTGCCTTTTTTGTGTAACTGCACAGAGTCCTGCACAACATTTTTGTCTTCCATACAGAGGTCCAAAAATACACTAGAACACTCCAAACGCTGTTGTTTTTGAGGCGGCTTGAGCAACTTCGGCAACCATCTAGAGCTGCCATTAGTCATACAATCAAAGGTGGATGTGAAGAATTATAAAAAATATTATCTGATACTCCAACCATTTCTGCGAACTGCATGTTTCTTCGTTAGTCGGGCATCTTCTAATACATTTTTGCGACTTTTCTAACAATTTCCGGAGTGACGGAGAGGCCTTCTGGCCTCAGATTGTCTTCAGGTGACACCCTGCCTTGTTTAAAGAGGAGTTTTAAGAGATACCACTTGTAAATCATAGTTTTACTTGGACAACTGTCACCGTAAACGGATGACGTCGCTTTCAGTATGGTCTGAACTGATATTCTTTGCTTGATAAGAAACTTTAACAGCCCGTAACTCGATTTTCTCCATATTTCCCAATTTTTTCCCGTTTGATTTGTTTGGTCGAAGATAGCTCAAAGACTAAAGATATAATTATGATAAGACCCGGTGTTTATACTAACTATGAGTTGTAATTAGTACCTAATTCTGCGACACCCTCACCAAATCACCTACTTACTACATTCCGCGAACTTAAAAACGGACCGTCGTATTTGCGATGTGAATGACTTACTAACAGACAGGCAACACGCTTGTATGCCACCTTATTATCAATATATAACTGGATTTCTTTTCATTAACAACCCATACAAATTACAGGCACTGAGAAGTTATACAGAGTGCCTTAGAAAATCGAAAAGTTGCTCAAATATGTGATAATGCACAATGAAAGGAAATACATAAATAAATATATTAAAATTAGAAAAAAGAAATTACTTAGTTGAACATTTTTTACTTATTGTCGCACAAAATAATCCCTAACGAAAACTAACGTAGAAACTCACTACACTTTAATTTTTTATAACTTAATAAGTAATAGTTTTTGTAAACAAAACATAAAACCACGTTTCGGAGTGAGTTTGTTATCTTTGTAAATAAACGATAGCATCTGAAAGTTTTCTCCAGAGAAATCTGCAGTAGATGTAGTGTACACGGGTGGTGTCACGCAAAGCAACGCACCCAGGGGGCAAGCTGAGCTCATGTCAGATTGCAAATACAGCTGCTAGGGGCATCATTTATATTTCGAATAGCGATGCAACTGTCAATATAACACGGCTCGAGTTTCTAACACGTATATATGTACAAATGTGCTTAGAATTCTAATTCATTGGTGGCTGGCTGCCTTCAGATTTATCTAATACTAGCTGCGCTCCCTGAGTTTTGGGTATAAACATGCCATCCATGCCTCCACTATTCGATTCCAAGTCTCCATTGAAAATCATTTCAATCATGAAATGCATTTACTCACACACTCACTGCGTTTCACGACTTCCGCATCATCACACCTACATATAATTTCACTATTTCCATTTCGATAAATACAAACGCATAAATCTCATACTTTTAACGTTGCCATTCCATCATCACGATTGTTCGACTAATTTGATCTGGGTTTTCGACCAACATGACATATTTCATTCTAGCCATCACACTCCCCTCACGCCAATAGTAGCTTTGTTAAGCACCTACTTTATAGAGGATATTTTTCCATGGGAATACACCTCTGATACACTGTTGGGCGCAGATTTAATAAAATTTTAGCTGAGCAGTGCACACAGTCTAAGCGTAGCTTGGTCGATGCAACCAAAGCGGTCTGGTTAGCTGCGAACTAGTTTACCAACGTTATGGCTTGTTTACGTTGAATCCCGCCAAGAAAGCAGTAACGAAAGTTATGCTGAATTCAACCAATCTATAATAATACAAATCAAGCCACACTTGCACTTACTCGACGTATAATAATCCTTATATATATACTAGCTTATGCCCGCAGCTTCGCCCGCGTGGAGTTAAAAAAAAACGTAGCACAAACAGAAAAAACAGAAAAAAAGTATTATATATTTTCCTGCTAGAATCGTTTCATCCGCATTACCTTAGAAAGAGCAAAATACATATTTTTGCCTTTATACATACATATCATCACGCCAAGTCCCTAACGGGGTAGGCAGAGAGTATAGAGCGCCAGTTCTCTCTAGACTTACATACCTCTTTCGCTTCGTCCACATTCATCAGTCTCTTCATATATGCTCATTTTGCCCTTATAATATTAGAACTTTGGATTTTTCGGAATTAAAATGTAGCCTTTGTCTTAATTCTATATAAAAGCCATCACCATTAAAATTTTCAATAAAACGGCTTTTTTCTGACGTAAAAATGTTTTTTTTTCTTTCAATAAAAAATATCCTATGTTACTTCTAATACCTCCAAGAATATATGTATAAAGTTTCATGTTGATCGGTTAAGTAGTGCTTACGTGAAAGCGTAACAAACATTTTCTTAACTTACGTTCTTAACGTTACGTGCGTAACTTACATTCACATTTATAATATTAGTAAGGATATAATTTTTTTGTACTGAGCTTCTAAAAGGCTGGAACGATTTATATTTTTTATGTATTTAAGAATGTTCTAAATCCACAATTGGACTCAATAGTTGGCGCTATGATCGTGCTTGATATCTATTTCTACATCCACACGAAGATGGGATTTTATTTTCTGTTACTTTGAATACCGTATATGCAATTACTAACAATATAGGTTTAGAGATGATTGACGAGTGTTCTCCGAATATAAAATTGTGCATAGGCGACAGCGAAAGGTCTGCCGTCTGTCATGTTGCCACAATATGTGAATATATCATAAGTGAACAGAACTATAAATGTATATATCGAGTTATAATTAACATAATATGAATTAATCTCTGGAAAGTGTCTCCAGTTCATGACTTATTATGTAAATATATATCCTCACGCCTTCCCACAAGGGTCCCCGAAAGGGTAGGCAGAGATGTATAGGTAATACCCACACACCCACTTTCCGCCAGAGGTATATTAGGTGCCAACGTGACAGATGGCGAGTCCATCGCCGTTACTCCAGCACGACTATACATACGCCTTTGATTTCTTCTCAGACGTATGCAGGTTTCCTCTCGATGTTTTCCTTCACCGTTCAGCTCGTGGTGTGACTAATCACT
>JACCPG010007274.1:0-20736 GCA_016069955.1 Drepana arcuata
GTAATACCCACACACCCACTTTCCGCCAGAGGTATATAAGGTGCCAACGTGACAGATGGCGAGTCCATCGCCGTTACTCAAGCACGACTATACATACGCCTTAGAATTTCTTCTCAGACGTATGCAGGTTTCCTCTCGATCTTTCCGATCGATCTGACTAATCACTGTACTTAAGTTCAGAAAATCTCATTGGTACAGTCGGGATACAAACTTGCGACCTATTCGTCGCAGACAACTGCTCGCACCATTCGGCCACCACGGCTTTTTGTATGCAGTATGATGAGTGTGAATTTCTTTCCAGACTTAAGCTACTATATTAGTATACTAGGTTTACATTCTCATTCTCAAAAAAAAACTAAAGATATGGGATCTACTTAGGAAGAGAAATAAATAAGAGTAGAATTCGAGCATGTCTAATGAAACCGCTAGACTAAACTAAATATGCGTAATTGTTTTGAGTGTTTTACTTACATGTTTACCTTTTAGGTAAAGAGATATTTAATAAAGAGTGAATGCGTTGACTTCGCTAAGACAAAAATATCATTTAAATTATCCGTTACAGTCTGTTACCTACCCAACAAGCACACGACGCACATATAAGAGACTCCCAGCAGAGTATCTAGTACCCACTGACAATAGAGAGACTGTACATAAATAAAATGCTTCTGTTACTCAATCCTGCAATGACTTGAACTCTGAAACCTGCCTTAGCATATGCGTCTTTTCAAGTGGTTTATGGGGCAATTATCGAAACTACTCAGAATTGCCAATTCGCCAATTAAGATTTCGCAATCGCGAATAAATACTATATGGTAATGTATGTGTTTTATTGCACCGGTAGGCTCTCTCACTCAGATAATCGTAAAAAAAAAACATCAATTGTCTGGTCATTAGATATTTTATTATATTATGCCATTATTGGTGAATTTTACATCCTATTGCAGTACAAATATTTAATCGAATTTGTTATCCTTAATAATGAATCTTTACTTAAACTTACCAAGTGTTAGCACCGAAAATGATAACAAAAGCACAAATACAAAACAAGAACCTTTTCTTTCATTCATTTTGCTTTAATACAATAAATGTTCCCATACAAAACTGATCACAGAACAATTTGTAAACGCATGTTTAACTTAACCGTGACACAATCGAAAAGACTTCAGTCGGCATTGAAGCAGACTGAAGGTCTCAGAAAAGGATTGACGAATTTCGTAATATGTCTTATGGCTTTACTTGTGATAAATTGTGTTGATAAATAACACCGGTCGCGGGTAAGCTGTGACGAATGAAGTGTATTCACTTGCGTAAGAGTCACGGTACTTGCGTGCGCCTTCGGGGACCGTCGCGCACGTAGTGTTAGAGACGTTCACAGTGGCGAGCATCAACTTGAAAGCCAAAAGAAACACTTAGGCCCTCTATAGCTTGACCTCTAAACATCCTCCAACGTTAGATAAATTTATACAATATCATTAAGTATCTATATACTCAATGGAAGTCATAGCCTTTGGTGCTAAAGTTGACGAAATATATAAATGCTGCCACTGTGTCGGCAGATATAAAGGAAGAACACATATGTACATATCTATACCACGGTAAACATATCTACCTATATCTTTATCGTGTCTGTGCTGTTCTTAGCATGGGAACTGCCTTTTGAATTACCGACTAGTGGAGCTCGTAATCTGTTGAACTTAGGAGGGTGTAGGTATGGACCTAAAACCGGTGAATTGGGTTATTGGGATAATAAATACATCATTGGACTATTGTCTCCGCCAATCAAACTGATGTACCTAAGTACTTAAATCACATCGCTAAAATAATTCACGCTCGTAAGATTTCTAGATGCGCCGAGCAAAGCACGTTACATTCCGCACTGGCAACTCAAGTGTTCAATTAGTAGTCTTTGCTGGCAACTGAAGTGATAAGGGTAAATTAATGGGGAATTCCCGATTTTCAGGCAACCAATATCGCACCTCGCGGGTCATTTTTATAATTATTATTTCTCTAGTGAATAAACTTATTACGTAATATCTTTCTTGATAGCTTTTTCAAAACGATATTAGAAAGAAAATTAAGGAAATTTAACCTCAATAAATACCACGAATACCAGTCTTACATTAAAAGGGTGCTGTAAAGGAAAACAATAGATTCGATGTGTCGGCATCAGCGAAGGCAAAGCTCAGGCTCAGAATAAACATTGAGAACTGTACTCAGTCAGTATATTTTTATGTATATATTTAGTATATTTTTTCGTGAATTTACCTTAGAAGTCAAAGTCACGGGGAAAAGGAGAAAGACCAAGATTAACATTCCGTTGGACGGAGCTGCTAAAAAGACGCAATACCCCCCTCTTTTACATCTAAAATAATTAAGAATAGCTTGTCTGCCATGTACATAGAAAGGAGAAGTCACACTTAATACTCAGACAAGCTATAAAATTGGGAAATCAGGCTAGAGGTGGTCACCCTAATCAAATTAATATAGCCTGTCTAAGACCTAAGTTTGTAGCCGCACCTAGAGGCCATAGTAAGTACATTGTAGAAGTGAAAGTAAGTCATTCTATTTTACTATATTTTGTTGAATATGGCGTGTTTTGTTTTACTTGCAACAATAAGTTATAACTTGGCATTAGCAGTATTATCTACTAAATAGACATGCAATTTCTTTCGCTCAATCATGTATATATATTAGGTATATTAATATTATAGTGCCCTCTACTTAGTTTTTGCAAATTGTTCAATTCTATTCGTGTAGTGTGTGGATTGAGCAAAATAACGTCATGTATTTCCTTATCATATTTTATTTATATTAACCGTGGTGGCTGAGTTTTTCGATGAGTTGCCTGCAACACAAAGATATCAATTTCGAATCCTGACTCGACCAATGCGTTTTTCCGAACTTAAGTACAGTGAATAATCATACCATGAGCATTACGGTGAAGGAAAACGTCGAGAGGAAACCTGCATACTATTGAGAATAATTTCAGACGCTTGTATACTAGAGTAAACTCGCTGAACTCGCCATCTGTCACGTTGGCACCTAAAATATATCTCCGGCAAATGTGTAATGTAAGAGGAAGAGGCGAGAGGATATATAAATGTATTTATTTACAATTAGTTACACCAATAGATTGAGATCGATACAAGTTGTATAAGAATATTAACCTAGGATATGAACTAGGTCTATAACAATCCAAATAAATTGTTAACAGCTAGACTAATGAACTTATACATACATATATAATCCATAGAATAGAGTACAATTCATACCGGGTAATGATTAATCTGCGGTATACATGAGAGATAACAATTTATCAGATTAAAAATCAAATAAAACTAAATGAATACAAAAATAACCAATCAAAAAAAACTTCTTTTGAAATTTCGAGGTAAGAATTTAGGAAACCAAACCAAGCATTATTGATAAAAATTTTAGTACTATGAAAAGTTTTATTTATTAGAATAAAAATGAAGATACGAGCTGTTTCTAGAAATCGAGTTAAGCACGTAATTTATTTAATCGTTTTTTTATCTATTAATATTACTATAAACATCGATAATACAGAATCGATTATAATAAAATAATAATCGATTTAAATAAAAATAAATTATTTTTTAACATCCCTACGCAACATCTACAACTACGTCATAAGTCATAGATTAGAGCATAGACTACTAATAGAGTATTATATATCTAAGCAGTCTATATTTCTTTACTCTTTGTTTGTATCTAAGTAAATTAATCTTTGAGGGTGCCGGTTGTTGTCTGAGAATAATTTTATTTCAGAATAGTAGATAACTTAGCTAAATATCGCAACAATAATAATTTGAAAGTTCGACAAACAACAACACATTCAGCATAGAATTGCGGCAGCGACGTCGATCTCAGAAAATGGACAGCAAAATAAAAAAATGTCCGAATTGCAGTCAACTATTTTATTTAAAAAGTGAGTCTTACTTCATATTCTTCTAATTAAATTGTTATTACGTGTTTCATTTTAGAGTATTTTATCTTAAACGTAAATTTAACTTAATTTAACTATGTACATAATACAATTATATACTTATTAACTATATACATAATTACTAATCATTGTTAACTGATTTGATACCAGTATAGGCATTTATTACTATCCTGCTTGAGAACAATTTAAAAAAATAGTCTACCATCTACACTAATATCCTAAGGACGTAGTTTGTTTAAGCATGCTAATCTGATGTACTAATCCAATTTGAAATATTATTTTTACATTAGATAACTAGTGGTATTTACTTTAAGTACTCTAAACTGACCAGCATGTATGAAGGGACTGATGAATGTAGACAAAGCTAAAGAGGTATGTATGTCTAGAGAGAACTGGTGCTCTATACTCTCTGCCTACTCCGTTAGGGACTCGGTGTGATAACACAAATTTATTGATAAAGAATGGTATAGCCTATAGTCTGTATCAATCATGCCACTACCAAAAGGAACCACGTCATAGTCATACAGTACCTGTACAGCTGCTATTAACATGAGCTTAAAGAGCCTGTCAGTACAGTACAGTCTGAATGAGCCAGAATAATTCACATTCTTCCCATTCACATCTAGAAATATGTAAAGAAATAATAAATAATATTCTTCTCAGCAGTATCACCAGTACCAAAAGGCAATATACCTTTGTTCCTAACATGCGGTCACTCAATGTGCGAGAACTGTATCAGTAATATTCTCAAATTCCTCGAGCCAATTGAGTGCAAAATTTGCCACCAAGATATGGAAATCAATACATCAGATATAACTTTACTGTCTCAAAATAAAATTAAACTGTATGACATGTTTCCTGTGAACATGTGTATGCTGGGAGAATTAACACTGCAAGCAATGGAGGTGAGACTTATTATTAAAAGCATAACCCACATACATACATAAATATATATATCAGTCACTTGGACATATAAAAACAATCATATGTTCTACACACTTTCTAGTAGACTTTTTGCTACAGATATTTTAAATGCTAGTATGATAGGCAGTGTCGTTTTCTCAAGCTTACCACTTAGAATTTCTTCAAATCTTTCTTTTAATCACAAAAATTTAATCTTTCATTCACATGCAATTCCCAAAATGTTTTTCTTATAAACCTTAGCCAACTGTTCTTTTGTTGAAAAATGTGAATTAATATTTGCTTTAACTAAACCCAACTGAAAAGATATTTAATATCTAGTTCAAATTATTAAAGAATACAATGATACATGATGTTTCAGAGTCCTCATAATAATGATAAAGATAATGAAGTTCCATATCTTGATTTACATGCAATATTGAAAAGCGTTGATGATACACAAGGTAAGCTCATGTATATACACAAAATTTCTTCCAAATCATGTCCTGGAATCATGTTTTAGTTGATAAACACACATACTGAAGAATTATATATATATATATAGACCTATAAAGATATTTAATGTACATTATGTTTATGTAATGTTTCAGCTAAATGCTTGGAGTGCCACAACCCTACTACGAAAATGTGCCAACAATGCGGAATCATACTCTGTGACCCTTGCTTCAATAAAAGCCATAAAAATTTCATTATTTTCAAAAACCATGTTCTACAGGAGATAGGTATGTGTGTAATAACAATCTTACCCATGAAGTACAAAATAATTTACAAATAAATACTGTACTAGCATGTGTTTTTCCATATTTTCAACAAAACTGAGCAGAATAACATGGAATGGTCTTGACTTTTCCTACAGCTCCAGCTGTTAGGTTGAAAAGTAGTGTACATATATCATCATGCTGAGTTTCTCATAGGGTAAGCAGAGAGTGTAGAGCGCCAGTTCACTCTAGACTTAGTACATATACATACCTCATTGGCTTCATTGAATATGACATCCATTCTGCTAGTTCCATACACAAAATAGTAAATCATAACTATTATATTATATATATTTTATATATACTGATTCATATAAATAAATATATTGACTACTCGCTTGGCATTTTAAAACCTTATTATATTTCATTAGAAACCCTGTCTGAAGTAAATACTTGCAAAGTCCATCAAGATAAGCAGCTGGAGTATTATTGCAAAGATTGCCTTAAGTCCATATGCATGGATTGTCTGATGGTTGGTGGAGAGAAGTCTTGCAAGAATCATAATGTGGTGGCCATGCAGGAAGTGGTATGAAAATTACTTCTTATCACTACACTAACAGTATAAAGAGGATTTGCTTGTTTGTAAGATTGTAAAATTGTTTGTGGATGAAATGGATAATCTCAAAGACTACTTAACCAATTTCTAATATTGTTTTAGCTTTTAAATGCTATGTTATTCTGGAGAAACAAGAGCATGTTTTGTTCATGTTGAAATCCCTAGATGGATGACAACAAATTTAACTTCGACACCATTGTAAATGTGGATCTTCTGGACCTGTCTGCTTAAGGCGGTTAACTTGATTACTACTGAATGGAATAAGATGCAGTTTTGACTATCAGTTACATATTTTGTCTTGGTGCAAGCCGTGGTGGCCGAGTGGTTCGAGCAGTTGCCTGAGACGCAAAGGTCGCAAGTTCGAATCCCGACTGTACCAATGAGTTTTTCTGAACTTAAGTACAGTGATTAGTCACACCACGAGCTTTACGGTGAAGGAAAACATCGAGAGGAAACCTGCATACGTCTGAGAAGAAATTCAAAGGCGTATGTATAGTCGTGCTGAGTAACGGCGATGGACTCGCCATCTGTCACGTTGGCACCTAATATACCTCTGGCGGAAAGTGGGTGTGTGGGTATTACCTATACACCTCTGCCTACCCCTTCGGGGACCCTTGTGGGAAGGCGTGAGGATGTATTATATTTTGTCTTTAAATATATGCTACCTATGCCAAGCCAGGGTAGATCACCATTGTAGATAAAATCAGATGGAATTCTTCATAACTTTTAATTTTCAAAATCTATTACAGAACCAAGATTTCTTCGAAGAGCTATGTGGCATTGCACCCAAAGTTGATGAAACTTACAGAAGACTTACAAAGACGGCAGTTGTGAGTTTTTTAGGATAGACTGATACCTCATTCTCTTCGAGAATTGATTCAAATGAAATTATTTTTAATTTAACAGGATATAGGAAACTTACTGCACAATATGGATAATGAAACTGGATCCTCTTCAGAGTTCAACAGCATCTTGGTAGCAGTGGAACAACATTTTTCTCGAATATTCTCTTTGCTCCAAGAACATAAGAAGTCTGTTACCAATGAAATTAATAAACTGAAATGCTCCGAGAGGCGTTCCTTGATCGAAGCTAAAAATAATGTTGCAGAATATATAAAGGCTGCTCGTCGCGTTATGAAAACTATTAACATTACTTCAGACAAACGTAAACTCAAAAAGGTAATCTTTTTACACAATATTTGATATTCCTTGCCACAAGGGTTCCGGAGGGGTAGGCGGAGCTGTATCACAACACCCTCTTTTCTTTACGCCCTCACAAGGATAGACAAAGGTGTGTAGATAGTACCCGCACACCCACGAGAGATAGTTGGATAGTAGGAGAGGTTCCGCCAGAGATTTAGGTGCCAATGTGACAAATGGCGAGTCCATCGCCGTTACCCAAGGACGCCTTTGGGTTTTTTCTCTAACATATGCAGGTTTCCACCCGATGTTTCCCTTCGCCGTAAACCTCGTAGTGTGATTAACCAAAAAGCCATTGGTACGGTATGTACGGTACTCTAAGCACTTGGCCACAACAATTGTAATAATGAACTAAAAGGTTTTGCGTGGAGCAGCATGGAGTTTGAAGAACTGGGCAGAAGAAGAAGGGCGTGAAAATATACTTGTAGGATAGGCAGCGCGCCGCGATAGTCCTGGTCTTGCAAGCGTCCCTGAAGCCGTAACCGGTACCATCAGGCGGGCCGGGTTTTGCCACTCTTGTGCATATTTTCTGTAACTGTGGTGAAATTAAGTTAATCGTTGTTTTCAGATCAACCTTTCACTTCTTGTTGAAGATGCCAAGAAAATAACTGAAACTCCCTGGTTATTGAGCCACGATAAAATGAGCTCTAATCCCTTGAAGTAAGATGTCTTAAATACTTTGAATATATTATTGTGTAGGTATATCTTTCTTGACATACACATATTGCATTGGATATAATTTTGTATAGAGTGGAAGTGAATGAAGACATTTGCAACAAAATCACTGATTATGTTCGCTTGGAGACAAAGTCCAGTGGCTTGTACAAGTTGCGCTCCGCCAGTGAGTTGGGTGATGATGAAACCTTACCACCGCCGCCGCCAGTGCCTGTCTACCCACCGGAAATGCCTAAAGGTGAAAAAAAATCATATCATCACGCCGAGTCCCTAACGGGGTAGGCAGATAGTATAGAGCGCCAGTTCTCTCTAAACTTACATTCCTCTTTCGCTTCGTCCACATTCATCAGTCTCTCCATATACGCTCGTCGGTTTCGAGTACTCTTGACGATAAAAAAATGAAAATATCGAAAATGCAATAAAATATTGTATATAAGTATGTATATCATTGTACAGTTCCCTTACCCCCTTAGTGTACTATGGGAACTGTACAGCTTTACATAAGCGACTGTCCGTTCGTGCGAAATTGTTTCAAGTTCTTTCTTTCTTTTTTCGTGTTAGATGTAAGACAGACAAAAAAAAGTAAGCCGAAGGAAGACAAAGATTGGGCTCCTAAGACTCCTGCGTTCTTTAATAGCGCACCCAAATACCACACTAAGAACAGCTCTCACACCTCACTCAACTCGATTGGCAGCGATTCATCTTGTAACAGCTATAATACACAAGGTCAGTTACAAATATAGCTACTGCTAAACACTAACATACATATAAGATGTATCCCACTGCAGTCATAATCGCACATTTATTTGTAAATCGTAATTTGTGTTCCTAATAAGTATACAGAATAATAATAATAAACATATTATATCTAGGGTCGAGCTCGAGATTTTAGATTAATTTCAAAATAATTTCCAAACTTTGACTATTTTCAATGCACTGACAGTAAAATATTTCTAATGTAATTGATATATGACCTGAAGCGACTACTTTCATCAGAATCTTTACCTATAATATAACTTTTGTGCTTGGTTAATAATCTATATTTTGAATCAAAACATTTATTTAATATACAAAAAATATTTGGTATTAGCTTTCATGAATATAAAAACTGACGAATGTTTTTCATAGGGGATACATATCAGAGACCTGTTGTTCAACCAGTATCGCCATTTACAGAGAGTCAACATCCGAAGCAACTCCATGAAGGTAAGTCCGAGTATAGGTACATCTGCCTTTTACTAATATGCTATTACTTTTAGTTTTTTTTTATAGCAGTTTATTTTAGCAGTTTTATGTACTAGTTCATTTAAAATGAGAAAATAGACCATCATACCGAAGGCCGTCATGCGATTGCGAAGGTTCAGTTCGCTGGTTTGATTCCCGATGAAGGCGGATTTTTAGGAACTAGGCCAATTTATTTGTAATACTTTTAAGTAAGTATTATAATAATTTTGTGATAATTGCAAGTTCAAATCCAGACTACATCGATGAGTTTTTTGACTTATTTACAATCAGAACTTGACCTTCACGGTGAACGAAAACACTGGGAGGAAATCTGCATACATTTGAGATGAACGACGTATGTACAATGTATTGTATAGTCGTGCTTTAGAGACGGCGTCAGCTAGCTCGCCATCTGTCACGTCGGTACCGGTCGGTACACGTGTGGAGTGAAGATATTACATGCGTCGTTAGAGTATATTCAGTATATTACACATTGCCTATGTGAGTAATGTATAAAGTTGTTCCCATTTAGGATCCCAAGAAGTTATATACGTGTCCCATATAGTGGATCCCTACAACTTTTACGTGCAGCGCGCTTGTCACCAAGGGTTAGTCAAGGAAATGTTGAAGGAATTTCGCAACGCCATCTCTCTACCAAAGCCATCCCTGAATCATGTAGCAGAAGGTAATAAATACATACTGCAAATTTTGATATTTATTGATGACAAATATTTTATAATAAAAAAAAAGCCGTGGTGGCCGAGTGGTTCGAGCAGTTGCCTGCGACGCAAAGGTCGCAAGTTCGAATCCCGACTGTACCAATGAGTTTTTCTGAACTTAAGTACAGTGATTAGTCATACCACGAGCTTAACGGTGAAGGAAAACATCGAGAGGAAACCTGCATACGTCTGAGAAGAAATTCAAAGGCGTATGCATAGTCGTGCTGGAGTAACGGCGATGGACTCGCCATCTGTCCCGTTGGCACCTAATATACCTCTGGCGGAAAGTGGGTGTGTGGGTTATTACCTATACACCTCTGCCTACCCCTTCGGGGACCCTTGTGGGAAGGCGTGAGGATATATATATACAAATATTTTACCGGATTTAAGATCACCGTACGGCTTCAACGTGCGATCATAGTTTTTGCGTTCCGGACATTCCACTGCTCACAATTAATTAGACAAATAATAATCTTTATATATATTTATTACGTGTCACGTTGTTTGTCCGCGATGGACTCCTAAACTACTTAACCGATTTCAATAAAATTTGCACACCGTGTGCAGTTTGATCCAACTTAAAAGAGAGGATAGCTTACATCACAATTGGACCCGATAGGTGGCGCTGAGATCGTGTTTCAAGTTTTACTTTTGCACCCGGGCGAAGCTGGGCGGGACAGCTAGTATTTATTATCACAATATTGTATCGATATGTATGTGAAATCATTGCTCAAATGCGGAATAAGCACATGAAAAGATACCTAACATCCATATATCCTCTTATATATATATATATAAGAGGTGTTAAAAGGGGAGCTAAGACAAACCAACAATATTGTTGAAGTTATAATATTTTAGGCAAGGTATATTTGGCGTTCAACAAGGCAGACAACATGTGGCAAAGGTGCCGCATTGTAAGCATTGACAGGAAGGATGTCAACATACCCCTGTTCCAAGTATTCTGTGTGGATTTTGGCAGCACGGAAACTGTTACAATTGACAAGTAAGTCTTAAATCTCAGAAATAACAGGAACTATCAAATATTAATTAAATATTCGATAAAATAAAGTGTCTGTGTAAGTGTTAGTCAAATGCCAACCTAATAGTTAGGAAGATAAATTTGATATTAGTGAATGAAATTAGAAATTTACTGAAAAATTTATATCTCAAACCGTAAGTTGCTCAATACTAGAATTTAACCGAATCTACATTACAATACTAATAATAACAAATTAATATTATAATAATTATAACTTCTTACCGAGAACGCGCTTTGTCAATGTTTCTGCCAATTTGTTTGGTATATACAAAATCCTCCCAGTGCAAGAAATGTCAGAACCAAGGTATCTATTGAAGATGCTAAAAAGTCAGTATGGAATACAAAGTCGGAGCTAATTTATGTTCAGTGGTTGGTTTAGTTATTTCTGCACGATACCTTTTCCATCACAAGGCGTATCAATATGGATTCACTTTTGCACAGGTTTATAAGTAGAGATTTAATGTAATGTTATTTTTTCTAATATACTATCAATAACATACACAACTTAAATCTTATTGGACATATAACTCTGTACGCAGATGACAACTGTTTGTTTTATTTCGGTTCATCCATCCACGACTTAATAACTCAAGCTCAAAAGACCTAAACATTTTATATAATTGGTTCCAATACAATTTATTAACAATTAACATATCCAAAACGTGCTATATAATATTTAACCCAAAAATAAGCCGTTAAGCAGCATTCCCCATTAACGATCAACAATGAACCCCTCCAACAGAAAACGAAACATACCTTGGTTAACACATTGGTACTCAACTAAACTGGATATACACATAGAAAAAAATTAACATAAATTAGTTGGGCTATGCCGCTCTCTCCGGAACATTGCAAAATGCATTACATAACAAAGAAATTACACCAATGTAACACTTGTATTTTTATACGCAAAACTGTGAATAAGAATGTCCATACTAATATGTATAACGTTCACCAATGAACAATGTTATCGGGTGTCGAACTCTTCGAGCCAGCTACCTTGTCATACCCAAACATCGGACTAATTACGGCAAAACTAAGTTGACCGTTGAGGGAGCACAGCTTTAGAACAAACTACCCTCACACATAAAAAATGTAAGCTCAGTTCACCTATTTAAAATAAAAAACAGTTAGCTAAATATATTCATGCCTCTTATAATTAATTATAGACTAAAAAACAAATATATTATACTATTACTAATAAGAAATAAACGTGAAATGTGTCAATTACCTACTGATGATTACATAGGGGATCTGTCTATATGGAGTAAATCGGCGACGACGGCAACGAGTGTTTAATCTAGGTGAAAATTATGTTATCGCATAAGTGACAAAACTGTCTTTGCTGATAATAAATTCTTTAAACCTTTTACTGTTATTTTACTAAATACAGTGAAACTTGGCTAAGTGGGACCTGGATAAGTGAGAAACCATAACTGGAACTCATGCTGAGGTCCCAACACTTTGGCACTGAATTACCTCTGTTAGTGGGACGAGGTAAACCTCTATATCTGGGATTTGTTCTTTCGATTTATCATCATAGTTACCTCTATAACTGAGACAGTGAGTAAATTTTATATGCATAAACCTCTGTAACTGAGATAACATTGTTTGTTTACTCATTCTTATTCTACCCACAAATTCCACACGTAATTTCAAGTACGTAAGTACAAATTTTGAGCTTCAATTACCTTCAGTTTTAGTTATTCTCACCTCTATTAATGGAACCCTCTGTAAATGAGACAGATATTTATTTATACCTGTATATCTGAGACACTTGGTAAGTGGAATACCTCTATAAGTGAAACGACATTGCAGGTCCCTTGATGTCTCACTTAACCAGGTTTCACTGTACAATGACGACACTTCGTTACTCTAGTTAGCTTTACACAGTCGCGTTAGTATTTTATTGTCACCAGTAGTAATGCGTTTTTAACAAGATATGCTATATAAATATTTTCATCATGGGTATTGGCATGGGTATCTGGTCCAAGATTGTGAGAACATTTGATCGCATTCAATCTAATGTCGATTCAATAAACTCAGTTGTAATATGAACCCCCTTCGGAGAACTGATTGTGTAATGTTTACTTATGACATTCTAATAATCTGATAATAGATTCTGTTCTTTGTTCCCACAAATGTAAGGCTCATAATATATTTATCCCATAGATTACGCTTGCTTTCGCCAGCGAGACTCCAGTCGCCATACCCGTTGGCGATCAAATGTTGCTTGGCTAATTGTGTGCCTACAAACGGCGCTTGGAACAGTGACGACTCGTTCTTGATACAAAATATAATTGACAAGTGAGTATTATGTAATATGTACATACATGCATGTTTATATATTTTACATACTGTTCGTATTTAACGGCTGTTAGAGGACATAGAATGTACCGACTGTTAAATGTTCAAGTACTTAAACAATAGGAACATTGATACGAAATTACGGTTACTGGTCGCACTCGATCTGTTGAGTAGGTAAATTCTAAATATTCAGGATGGTTAATGAAATTATGTACTATTGTTGTAATAGATTTGTTTGAAAGTTGTATTTTCTTTTTCAGCAAACAAGCCGTTATTCATGTACGTAAAATCTGTTCCACCAACAACTTCTCTGTGACTCTGGAGTGTGACGTCACAACGTTCGAAGGTGGCATCAGCATTGCTCATGCGCTTGTGTTCCACGAACGCGCTAAAATGCCCAACCCTAAATTGAAGGTAGCTTCAGAATACTCAATAATAGCTACGCCCCGCAGTTTCGCCAGCATAGAATGTATACTACTGTACCAATTTTCAAATCCACTTCCGTTTTGCAGTTTTTGCGTGAAAGAGGAATGAAAATACGAACTTTCACAGTTAATTAAGTATTAAATATTAATTATTATCATATTATTAAGTATTAAATATTTATCAATTTAAGAATAAAACTTCTGCATGTATTTAAAGAAAGCAATACACAATACTGACAAATATTGTAACTGCTTTGAATACGGACATACATATATGATAGAAATACCCGAAATTTCTGATAGACTTAAGCTTATTGTTCAGTGCATAGACCAAGCAATTTTTTTTCAGTATCCTTCTTTGTCTCACCTCATTCAGAAGGCAAAATTGTTCTCAAGCCAGAATGACTTCAAGTACAAAAGTGTTGAAGAGGTCTACATATCACACGTTATTAGTCCAGACAAATTCTTCGTGAGAAAGGTGAAGATAAACTTCTGCAAAGTTGTATACATATCACACTCCTAAGTCTGTAAGGGACCGCCCTTACTGAGTAAGCAAGGCATGCAGCGCATTTTTCTCTAATATACATACCCCCTTCGCTTATGCATGTTTATTAGTTCCTTCATACATGCTTGCTGGTTTTGAGTACTCTTGACATTCCTGTCCGTTTGTGTTCCATCGACTTGATTTAGGTATGTTTTTCAATCTTTCTCTTCCTCTTCTTCCAGACGCTTTCGCATGTTATACAAATTTTATCTTCTTTGCTAACCGGAATAAGAGCCAAGATGGAATGGAGAGTGAGAGAGAGAGAGACTAACTAATTACACTATGTAATATGCATTCAATAGCGTGACTTTATTTGTGTGCTAACAATATAACTTGTTGAATATTTTGTAGCGTCATCTGCAGGATGTTTATGAAAAACTGACCGAAGACTTGGAACAAGAATATACTATTAGTGTTAATACTGGCAGTGTCTACCTTCCAGAAAAAGGTAATTCTGTAATTATTATCACCGTTTTATTTTATTATACATATTTCAAATCAAATTAGTATATTGAAGAGCCGTGGTGGCCGAGTGAATCTAGTTGCCTGCAACACGAAGATTTCAAGTTCCCATGTAGGTATCAACGAGTTTTTCTGCACTTAAGTACAGTGATTAGTCACACCACGAGCTTATCGGTGCAGGAACACATCAAGAAGAGACTTGCAAACGTTTGAGAAGAAATTCAAAGGCGTATGAATAGTCTTGCATGAATAACGGCGATGGACTCATGATCAGGCACGTTGGCACCTTAAATATCTCGGGCGGAAAATACGTGTGTGTGTGTGTGTGTGCGTGTGTGTGTGTGTATGTGTATGTGTATGTACTACCTTTACACCTCTGCCTTTCAGAGACCATTATGGGAAGGTGTGATGATATATTAAATCTTACTAATATTATAAATGTGAAAGTTTGTAAATTTGGATGCTTGCGGTTCTTTCACGGCCAAACGGCTGAACCGATTTGGCTGAAAGTTAAAATCGTGATGGCTTATACCTAGGAATAGGACATAGGCTACATTTCGATCGAAGCTTCAAAGTTCTAATATTATAAAGTATGTACCTCTTTCACGGCATAGCAGCTGAACCGATTCTAGCAGGAAAATACATAAGCTACTTTTTCGAACTCCACGCGGGCGAAGCCGCGGGCATAAGCTTGTATTATATAATTTTTTCCATTAAAATTTCCCACGCAGGGGCATATTGTAGTGCAGTTGATATATAATTAGTTATTAGAGTAACTGGGCTAGCACTTCTCTGCGACAGTATAAATTCATACATATCATCACGCCGAGTCCCTAACGGGGTAGGCAGAGAGGATAGAGCGCCAGTTCTCTCTAGACTTGCATACCTCTTTCGCTACGGCCACATTCATCTGTCTCTCCATACTCTCCGGTTTATATACGACGGTATAAGATGTAATGATACCTCTTTCTCTTCGTCCACATTCATCAGTCTCTTCATACATGCTCGCCTATATACAACGGTATATGATGTAATGTCCCAGGCATGGTGTATGCCGTGAACATAGAGAAGTGTTCCCTGGGCGCGGGTGCTGGGGCGTGGGCCCGCGGGGTCGTGGAGGAGCTGCCGGGCAGGGCGCGGGTGCAGCTGCTGCTGCCCGACGTGGGCGCGCGGGTGCTCGTGCACTGGACGGCGCTGAGGCACCTACACACACGCTTCACCACTCTCAGCGCCCTCGTCAGTAACCACGATTATTATTAGTACCTGGATGACCGAGCTTAGCTCGGTATTTTTCACATTTATATTATTTCGTACGAATGACAGACATTTATGACAACCAAACACTCATTGGCTTAAAGTTTGTTGCTTAGCAACGCTTTATTGTTGCTGTGTCGGTAAAGTAAAGTCAGTGGGGAGATTCATATTCTAATGAAATTGTAGGAGATTTTCATTGCCTAAACACACGGATAAAACGACTTTTTTTAAATGAAACCTAGCTAGATCGATTTATCAAAGCAAGTATAAATGACAATGAAGACGCGCCCCACCAATTTCTAGTCGAGGTCGAGCCGGGCCGCGGGATGCGGGGAGTATGACCCGTGTCTATTAATTGTAGTGTTCATGTCCACTCTTTGGTTGTTAATGTGTTCCGATAATTCTCAAACATTTGTGGAAAGATGCACACTTAAAGTAGTAAGAATGGTAAGAATTTTGGGGCGCGTCTTAGTGGATGGCACTATATATAGGTACAGGGTAAATATACCGGTATTAAATCAATGCATGATGCCATATTTATCTTTAAACATTTATCATGGAATTTAAAGTTAAACTAGTGTAATTCCTATCGGGTAGGCGGCGGAGTGCCACCTGGCGGGAGTTACCCCGTTGCACAAGATGTGGAGCCCGGGATCAGTTTTACTGCTGCAGAAGTATTGCGGCCCGCTGCTGCAACTTCACGTAGAGGACAACTCCCGCGGAGTCACCCTCTACCACCAAGAGGACGAGGAGTCCGTCTGCATCAACACTCTCATGATCAAGCATAAGTTCGCCGTCAGCTTCGGGTATAGATTATTCTTCTTAAAATTAATTTTACAGATCAGAGGCAGAGAGATAGAGTAGCCATTTTGCTCTTGATTTCATCAATGAGTCGCATTATACAGGTTCGCCAGTATCGAGTACTCTTGACGGTCCTATCAAAAAGCTTCGCACGCCTGCTCCGTAGTTGGAACTTGGCCTTCCTCTCCCTCCTTTCCTTTCGCATTGTATTGTATGTATATCGTTTCACTCTCAGTCCTAAAAAGTTTTAGACCCGTATCAGATTTTCCTTTCACTACATTCCAATATTACATAAAAAAAGTATATCTATAATATATATGTGTATAGATATCTAACAACGTTTTTCTGGGACCTGTAGGTATATTTTAAATAACTATCTTTAAATTTATAGATTATTCAAATTCAACAAAAACGACGACACTCAAGATCAAGTCGTAACAAATAAGACTCCGCTAGACAAGCCGATACCTAAACCAAAAACGGAAAAGGTCACAATATTACAGAGACATGCGTCGAAAATTAAGGAAAAAGATTTGGAAGCCAAAGATAAAGGTCCTCTGCGGCTAGAAGCTAAGGTGCTGCATTACCAGTCACCATCACTAATATATGTGTCCCTGGTACATCAACAAAAGTCCTTCAATGTGCTCTATGAACAACTTCAGAAATATTACACCAAGAACGTAGCTAAAGGGAAGCCTGAGTGGAAGGTTGGGGACCGTTGTTGCGCGGTGTGTACTCAATCCAAGACGTGGCGACGAGCCGTTATCCTCGAACTAGAGGCTACAACCGCAAAAATTTTTTACACAGACTTCGCTTGCGTCGAAATTTTACCCATTGAGAAATTAAAAGAACTCACCCTGACTTCGAATCCGTCGGCCACGCCGCCATCAAGTGCCATTTATCCAGCGTCCGCCCGGCGGTAGGGGAGGAATGGCCGTCTCTTACTAAAGAATACCTAAGTGAGTTGCTCGAAGCGTACAAAAGAGTGTTCATAACGAAGTCTGGTAACTTCAAGAACCAAAGTATGCCTATCGAGGTGTGGGTATACCACACCGTACAAGGCGGCGCTTTGGAACCAAATAAGTCGGAATGGCGTTGCCTCAATAAGAAAATTATCGACCAGGGATTGGGCGTACCTGATAAACAGGAGGTAAGATATTCCATCGCTGTAAAGACGCCATACTTATGGCTGTTATGCTCAATTTCATATATAATAATGTACAATTGACCTTTCTACTAAATTACCTATGGCTCAATATCTATGCCATGAAAATAGTTAACATCTAGTTAATATCAAAGACCTGTGGTGATCGACTGTTTAAAGTATTCACCTGCAAAGTTGACATAGCAATTTCAACCTTTCGCAGTCTGTAGCATTGAGTTTTAAACTTAATTACAGTGACTATGCATATCGCGAAGTTCACGGCAAAAGAAAACATTCTGTGGGCACTTGTCGTGCCTAAGAGTGAACGTCAAACACGCCATGTGTCACGTTAGCGACTTAATATATCTCCCCTGGTAACTCCTTTGGAGATAGCAGGCGTGAAGAACTCGTATCAATGAAGTATCTCAGTCAGTCTTTATAGTCAGTATACTTACTGTTACTACAGCTACGTGCATTACTTGCCAGACCCCAGAACCAGAGACGATCAACGAAGGCGACGATGAGTTGCTATCATTTCTGAACATCACCGGATCAGTTCGTGAGTGGCTGCAGCTGGAGCCGATGCCACTGAAGCATATCGCGGCCTGCTCCAACTCCGACAGCAACAGAAGCACCCCTGTGGGTTGCGACGACAATGTAGATGAGCTCTCGGCTAACTCATCTGATACTATCTTCATATCAGACTGGTTGCCCCCTGAGCCATTGCCGACTAAAGAATTCACAGCTATGCCTACGTGAGTGCTTTATTCACTATGGGTTATTTTGACAATAGCTATTAATAATTACACTGTTCTTTTTTTGTCCAACTGCCAAGGAAGGGATATGTTTTTCGGCGCGTATCTTGTATGTACATACATATGTGTGTGTGTAATTTTTTTTATAATCGCGTATCGTCCAAACGACTAAATAAATTTTGAAAGGTAAGGTATCGATATAGTCGACTCAAAAAGCTGAAAATAATACGGGAATTGAACTTTTTTTAAATTCTTATTTGATCTTTTGAAAACTTATCGAAACAAGATCAAATACATTGCTTATAAGTTTACTGTAGCAGTCGGGCTTCAAACTACATACTTCGGAGCTATTGTTTTATTCATGTTTTGATTGAAATTTTACCCACTGCAATACTTATAATATGAGAATCCAAAAGCAGTTTTATTCGGCTGAGATCATGTCATTTTGATGGACACAGATAAGTCAGGCTCGTAAACTAGTTAAAATTTAGTCTCTCTTAAACTATTTTAGTCTTAGCTCTTCAGTCATCGTGAAATTTTTAATTAACATCGTTATGAGCTCGCTATGTTAATAATTTCCAGATACATAGACAACGATGGTGTCATTTATCTGCACGATGCCGCTCAGCAAGATACCCTGGACTTGATCCGTAGAGCACTGGATGTGCGTTTCAAAAACCCCGACCCCAAGGCGAAGTACACTAAATGGAAAGTAGGGGAGCCGTGTATCGCCCTATTTTTCCTAGATAATCGTTTTTATAGAGGAAGGGTGCTAGAAGTAAATAAGGAAAAATTATCGTGCTTAATACATTACATTGATTATGGTAACGAAGAATGTTGCTCATTTGCAAACCTGAGAAAGAGTATTGCGCTTTACCAAATACCGATTCAAGCTCACAAGTGCGTGTTAGACCGCATTCGTCCAATAGAAAAGCAATGGGACAGGCTAGCCCTGGACTATGTACACAAGACTATTGTTGAGAAACAATGCTATGTCAAAACTTCAGGGGAAGAAGTGGATGGATTGACACCAATCGAGTTGAAATATAATAAGTTGTGGATCAATGATCACCTTGTTGAACTAGAAATGGCGGTGTACACGGATGGTACGAAAGCGCGCGTTTGTAAGTTCCAACCAAATGAACCCAGGGTAAAGGACAAAGAGTCTGTCATCATCGAATCTGATTCAGAGCCTGACTACATTATCGAAGAAGATAGTTCAAAAGCTTTGTCCACGACACAGGACTCTGCTGACAATATGTCGTTGACTGGCAAAGACTGGAACAAAGTAATAGAAGAAGAAGAATTGAATGGTAAATTTACGGCTTTTCCTAAAAATTACTTACAAGAGTTTCAGTGCAATATAAACATCATTAATGACATCAATACACTGGAACTAAGCCTTATTCACACTGAGGAAACAAATCTTCTATACGAGGAAATGTTCGAACAACTTCAAATCCAAGGGGAAGACTTGAATCCACTAAATGGAATCTTCGAGAATAAAGCGTGTGTAGCACTGTTTCAAGACGATGGACAGTGGTACAGAGCTTCAGTACTACAATACAGTGAAGCTAAACACCAAATCAAAGTGAGATATGTAGACTATGGGAATATAGAAGTGCTCTCTCTAGCAGATGTCAGGGAAATTAAAGAAGAATGGACAAAGCTGCCGCCTGCCACAATTTCTGCAAAACTTCATGGCATAGAATTAAATACAGAAATGGAAATGGCAATAATTGTGCAAGAATTCTCTGAAACATTCCTAGACAAAGGACCATTCAATGCTAACATAGTTAGCTGTGAAGATATTCCAAAAGTTGTGCTGCATCATGAGAATGGTGAATTGGTTTATGACAAACTTATCGAAAAGGGTATTTTCATAAAAATATAATAATTACTTTGTGTTTTGAAATTAAGTAAATGTTTTATATTATTAAGTTGTTGATTAACATTAAGTTCTCCTATAAAAGTTAAGAAGGTAT